>JACXGI010015121.1:0-17914 GCA_016801175.1 Esox masquinongy
TGCCTGCTCCCTGACTGTACTACTGCCGCCAGCCCGTGTACCGACTCTCTGCCCGTCCCTGACCACTCTGCCTATCGCTCGTCTGCCCCTTCGCCGCCGTTACGTTAAACGCCTTACCTCCCGTCCCCGTCCACTCTACCTGCCCTTTTCCCACTCGCTCCCAGTCCGCGATTGGATCCTCACCCGTGCCCGTGACAAAGTGTCGGTTACATCATACCATTTCAATCAGGTTTCAATCTCCTATGCCAGTCCCTGAAATAAAACTCAATGAAAATCGCCAGATTTTGAGAGTTGTTTGAATTAGGAGAGAGGCAGACATTACTATCAGAACGATTCAGTTAATTTGGAGAAATGGAGGGAGCACAAAAAATAAGATCCACTGTGTGAGAACATGTTCATGTTGTTGAACGTAACCTTGTGAAATGTAGGATTTGTGAGCAACAACTGGGCTAGAACTTGCATTAACAACTTTCATACACAAATTAAGTAAAAGCATATAAATGTCCCCTTATATATCAAAGTCCATCAATAGAACATCAATATTTTACACGGCCTATACTACTGGCACACATAGCCTGTCCTTTTGTTCTGATTGCTTTCTCCTGATTGTCCTCGTTAGCTCCCTATTTAGTCTGCCCAGTTCTGTACAGCCCTTGTCGAGTCATTGTGTGTTTGTGTTCCAGCCTGCCTGCCTTGAATTCCTGTCGTTTTGTTGGTTTTTGCCTGCCTAAGTTTTGTTATTCAATCTGTCATTGTCTGTTACCTCCTGTTCCTCAAATCGTTACAGATGTAATATGTAGTCTGTACTATTTTCTATTGAATATAGGGTTTAAATGATTTGCACATCACTGCATTCTGTTTTGATTTGCATTTTACGCAGCGTCCTTTTCTGGAAATGGGGATGTAGTAAAATTAGAGAATTGATCGATTTGATTGAATATATTTGCACTGTATATGTCTATTTTTGAGAATTTGATTTGTTTGTTCTACTGGATAGAGACACCCTGGAAAGACGGATGTGGTCCCATGCTGCAACAGTATGTGTATGAAAGAGGCCTTTGAGATCTCCATCACCCGAGGCTGACAACAGCGTCATCTTATCTGTGCGTGTCCAGGGCATTTGAAACCGGTACTAGTAGAGCATAGGAATACACAACATACAATGAATGGGCCGGATGGGGGGTGATGGCGTTACCTTGTCTCCATCGGCAAAGCTCCTCCCGTCACTGGCTCTCCTCCAAGAGATCTCAGGCACCGGTTCCCCCTCGGCCACACAGGAGATCATGGCTGCACTTCCCTCTACTGCCGTCACGTTACGCAGCTGGGTGATATGGGGCTGGACTGGAGGGACAGAGAGAAATGAAAGTGATAGAGAGAGCGCGAGAGAGAACGATATGTAGGGAGGGAGAGAGAGAGAGGGAGAGATTATATGTCGGATCAAGGATAGAGAGAGAAATAGCAAAAGAGAGAAGGGGGAGAGAGAAATATTGTTATTTATTATTCTTTATCAAATATATCCTATGCCAAAGAGTTCCTTTAAATAAATTGAATAGAGAGTAAGTGAGAGAATTTGATTAAGAGTAAAAGGGTGATGTAAGGTGAATGTCATGCCCGTTGCTAACAGAACATGGCCAGTTGGTAGAGCAAGGCGTACACAATGCCAATTGCCTTTCAAAAGCATTCATACCAATGACCAATTCACATATTACTGAATTACAAATGGGACATTAAAAATCTTCACTATACATTGTGTAATTCATTGAGAACAAAATTACGTAACAACGGTCAATGGAAACCAAAATTGAGGGCTCCCCAACCGATTGAGGGCTCTATTCAAACTCACACCGAAAATCAAAGTAAACAATAGAAATCACAGGCTGTTCCAAGTTGTGTGAATTTCCACACGGCAACTCATAATGTGACTCAGTAGTGTGTATTGCCCCCACATGCCTGTATGCACTCCAGACAACGTTTTTGCATGCTTGTGATGAGATGGCGGATGGTGTCCTGGGGGATCTCCTCCCAGACTTGGGTAAGGGTTTCAGTGAGCCCCTGTACAGTCTGTGGTGCTACATGGTCGTATCGGATGCACCGATACATAACATCCCAGAGGTTCTCAATTGGTTTCAGGTCTGGGGAACGTGAGGGCCAGTCAATGGAATCAATGCCTCTGTCATCCAGGAAGTGCCTACACACTCTGGCCACATGAGGCTGGGCACTGTCCTGCACCAGGAGGAACCCAGGGCCCACTGCACCAGCGCAAGATCTTACGATGGGTTTTAGGATTTAATCCCGGTAACTAACAGCAGTCATGGTACCCTTGGCTAGCATGTGGAGGTTTGTGTGACCCCCCCAAGAATATGCCTCCCCACACCATCACTGACCCACCGCCAAACTGGTCATGCTGGATGATGTTGCAAACAGCATAATGTTCACCACGGCATCTCCAGACTCTTTCACATCTGTCATGTGCTCACAGTGAACCTACGCTCATCTATGAAGAGAACGGGGCGCCAATGGCGGACCTGCCAATTCTGGTATTCTCTGGTGAATGCCAATCGAGCTGCATGGCGCTGGGCTGTGAGCACAGGTCTCACTAAAGGACGTCAGGCCCTCATGCCACCCTCATGGAGTCTCTTTCTGACAGTTTGGTCAGAAACATGCGCACCAGTAGCCCGCAGGAGGTCATTTTGTACAGCAGGGTTTTGGCAGTGCTCCTCCTGTTCCTCTTCGCACACAGGAGCAGATACCTGTCCTGCTGCTGGGTTGATGCACTTCTATGGCCCTGTCCAGCTCTCCTCGTGTAATGGCCCGTCTCCTGGTATCGCCTCCATGCTCTTGAGACTGTACTGGGAGACACAGCAAATCTTGCGACGGCACGTATGGATGTGCCATCCTGGAGGAGCTGGACTGCCTGTGCAAACTGAATGGGCTGCAGGTACTGCCTCATGCTACCAGTAGTGTCAAGGACACTAGCAAAACGCAAAACTAGAGAAGAATCAGTCAGGAAGGATAAGGAGAGAGCAATTGTCTGTGGCCACCACCTGCCAAACCATTCCCTTTTTGGCGGTTGTCTTGCTGTTGTCTCTCCAGAGCACCTGTTGTCACTTTCATTTGCAACAAAATAGGTGGCACTGATTCACAATCACTTATGCTTCCTAACTGGACAGATTGATATCCCTGAAGTTAAATTGACTTGGTGTTATACTGTGATGATAAAATTTTCCCTTATTTTTTTTGAGCAGTGTATATACAACAACAAATGAGATCATTTGTTGGATAGAGATTGATTACTTATGGTCTGGTCTTTTTGAGTAACAAACATCATACATAAACTTCAAACAAGCCCACAGTAAATACCCCACCGGATCTGCTACAGTACAATAGGTTTCTTCACTGGGCCCAAACCCAAGAAAGATTCAAATGACATCAGTCAGTTATGTATTGAGCATTGTCATCATAAAACAAGAAAGAGAAACCAGGCAAGCCCAGTGCAGCCGGGCTGAGGGTAGAAGTGACTGTGGTGAGCCAGGGAGGGGTCCTGAAAAGCAGATATTTATTTACTTAAATTGTATATGCAAGCCACATTAGTTCTGGCTTGATTTACTGCTATAGATGGTTTTAGACAGCTAGTGGTGGATACAGTGGCTCATTCATTTTCAATAGAGCCTTGGTGGTGAGCGGAATTCAACCTAGGTGGAGAAGTCGGCAGTGCCTGTGAACCTGATCAACAAATGGGGAAAAAATAAAAATGCTCTAGAGCAGAAAAATGGTGGAGAAGCTAATTCCTGTTAGTTAGCTTGTGTCAGTGGGGGACAACATAGACAATGCATCCAGCATTTCGCTATTTGGTTATGTTTTTCATAAAAAATAGTGTAATCACTACATGTAAACAAAGAATGTACACGTAAAGAATTAAGTCACAACACTTCATATGAGCTGATTGGTCAATAGGCTTATTCATCATGTTAAATAGTGTTATTTAACACATTAATCTTGAGACGGAAAGTCCCAAACGACGTTCCATACTAGTGGATTTTAACTCTGCATTTCAAGGCCTGTAAACAGAACCGCATTGGTGAATTTCCTGCCTCCGTGGACAGTTCAGGCGATGCGGCTGTATTTACTTTTTTGGCTTGTTTGCTTGGTTTACTGTGCTACTGATGCTGGTTGTCTGCTTGTCCTCAACTAATCTTTCATGTCTCTCAAGCTAAAGTTTTTTTTAGAACTGATGGTTATCTTACAGTATTTCCCTGTATTCTGGTCCATCCATTATTCCTTAAACTTTAACATGTTGCCCAGTTATGATGATAACCATTTCAGCAAGTTATCATGCATGACGCTGCCACCACTTAACAGAAGGGAAGTTTGTCTTGAAACATGGGCAGTTAGGTTAGCGCTACACGTAGCTGTTCGCATTTTGTCCAAAATCTTGGTATTATTTGATCTGAATCCACTCTTATGCTTTTTGGCAAGCTCCAGACGTGCTTTAATACTTTTTGAATAACGTGTGGGAGGGTGGCATGATCCTGCCACCCTCTCATACAGGTCAGTATTATGCAGAGGTCTTTATGTGGTTGACTGGTTCACCACCTTCCCTTCTGTTAAGTGGTGGTAGCCATTGAACTCTCACATCTGTGAAATGCTCTTTAGTCTTAATTTTTCTTTAGATTCACAGCCTTACCAGTGACGCTTCAACAGTAATGTTTGTATCCAGAAAATGTGACAGCTACTTTAATGGTTCACAGGGAGGCCAAAGGTAAAATAGTCCTCATTAGGGTAGTTTATTTTCAGTGAACACAACAGAGGATGAACACAAGCACCATATTATTATTTGTTTGTTAGAAAACCAATGGCACCTCTCCAAGCATTAACTATATTATTTCCAGAAGCCTGTAGCAGTCCTCACTCTGTGCGAGCAACTTTGCTATTTACAGTCTGCATTTAAGACTGATTTTCATTTTTTTCAAGCTAATTTATTCATATTCATAGTCAGGTAATGTGGGCAGATGCACTGGCAAAAAGCATGTTTTTTTAATTAACACAACTAAAACATGTACGTTTGTAATTTTAGCAAAAAAAAGACAGGGAAGATTTCATACCTCATGTAAGGGGGTTCTAAAATATTTTTCTTAGACGCAGGGAGGCCTTCGAGGCAAAAGCCCCTGAGCTAAAAGGCAAATGTAAAAATGACGGACAACTTTGTGCTTGACAATTGAGACCAAGACCACCTAAACTTACAGTAATGAATCAAACTTCTCTGCATCTAAAAGTAGAGGGTGCATCCCAGTTTATGGCCTGGAGACAAAAAACTAACTCCTAGTCCTGATCATGCAGTCTGACAAACAGTCCTACTCTCTCACAAAAATTTCCATATACAATATTTTTCCATATATATTATATTTTATTCTAAACAAGGTTCTGAATGCAGCGTCATGTTGTCTGACTGATGGGGGTGTCTTTTAGAGACGCAACATGCAGTGTACAGATGATTCTGAACGTTCCCGATAAAAAAACATTAAGGAGCGGGGCCTGCTTGCCGTTTTGTCTCCTGCAGCTAATCCACTCTCTTAGACACGGCTGTCTAAGCTAGCCCGAAAGCCACGCGTGTCAAGGGCATGTGGCACATGACATGACTTATAAATAAAAAAAAAAAGGTATATTTTTGTGTTCTTTTTTCTGCAAGCTTACAAGTAAAGTAGAGTAGCAATGGCTTTAAAGCCGTGAAGAAAAGGCAGTGAATAGAGAAATTGGCCTATAGTGTGCCTGGAATTTAAGGCTGCATTGCCAAGATCAGGAAGTGGCATGTAATATCACACTGAGAAATTGTTAGGGGGGATGAGCCATATCAGAAGATTTGGAGCTAGTCACATCATTGGGTCATACACACGGGCACAAGCATGCAACAACACACAGGCGCACATTCACATATGCACACACACACACACACACAGGGACACAAGCAAGCAAACACACACACATAATGATTGATTTTACTCTAGACTCAGACAGAGACTGTCATGTTTCATCTAGCGTCTATAAATGCTAAATTAATCATACATATTTTTAGTCCTTAAAAATCCAAAAACACATGAAAAAAGGTCTTTCCACCGAAATAACAAGTATTAAGTATTAAAGTAGGTTTAAGGGGATATCCTAATTAGCAGAGTTATAGAAATACCTCAATATTTTGGTCGATCAGCTTACAAAAGTAACAAACATATATTTGTGGACATTTTGTTTTTAACATTCTAAAAAGTGATTTAGATGTCACATGTATTCCATGATTATCTAACATCAACAGAAATTGGGTCAAGTATGTTAAATTTTTCCTGACCCTGTCAACCATTGTTTGAGGAGACGTGATAGCATGTCTTATTGACACCAATGGAAGGGAGAAAGGGTATAGCCGGTGGGCCTTCTGTTGACAAATAGAAATTCTGCATTTATACAATTTGTGTTTGTATACTCCCAAAATAATTGCTGGTTAAGAAATGTTATGAAAGCATCTTATGGCACTATTAGTGCAGATATATTATTACAAATTATTTAAGGTAAAAAAATAAAAAAAATAAAAAAACTTTATTCCCCTCTCAATATCCTGAATTCAAATTTGAGATCTTAGCATTCCCTTGTCGCAACAACTTGCAACAACTTTGGAAATGCATTTCATTCAAGCATTTGTGTATCAGTGAAAACATTTTTATCAAAACATTTTCTCCATGCACATTTCGCCAAGCTATTCTGATTCCTATTCAGTTTCAAAGTTTATTTGTCACATGCACCGAAGAACACAGTCTCATCCTGCACAATGAATTTCTTGTGACATGACACCTGACAACTACGTGGTGAGAGTTAAGAAGAGTATATAAACAAAAATATAGCTAGACAGAAAATAATAATAAAATAAAGCAACAATATATATAACACGGTACACTAGCAGCAGTTTAAAAGAGTACTGTAAGCTAGCAGCAATCTGTGTATTATTGATATAGCAGCAATCTGTGTAGTATTATTGATATAGCAGCAATCTGAGTAGTATTATTCAACATTTTGATATGGCAAGTACGGCACTAATATACATAACAGTGTGAACTATCAGCAATTGGTAAAGTTATTGAATATTTTCAGATACACATGAGTGCAATAAGCTTATGAATGGTGGCATTGCACACTACAACTACATAGTGAGAATTAAGAAGAAAAATTTACACACAGCAAAAACATGGCAAGAGGATAAATTAATAATATAGATAACACTGTACACAGCAGCAGTTTAAAAAGAGTACTGTAAACTAGCAGCAATATTGGTAGTAGTACTGAATATTTTGTAGATATGGCAAGTATGACAGTAATATACATAAAAAATGTAAACTAGCATACATTTTGAAAGAGTAGGCTGGGGGAGTATGAACAGTATGAACAGTAAGCATTGAGTATTATAGATACATATGAGTGTAATATGCTTACAAATAGTGCATGCAAAGGAATATTCTAATGCCCATTAAAAAGTACTTGAAAGGACATCATAGCATCTGGAATGTTAATGTGCGATCAGTATGATCATGGATCAGTGTTGCTAGTTGAGGGTGGCTTATGGCCTATGGGAAAACTGTTTTTGAGTCTGGAAGTGCGTGCTCCGATGCTCCGGTAGCGTCTACCAGATGGCAGCAGTGTGAACAGACCATAGCCTGAGTGGCTGTGATCTTTGATGATGTTCTATGCTTTCCTCAGGCATCGTGTATGGTAGATGCCTTGCACGGAGGGGAGATGGCAGCCGATGAGCAGCTGCCGTATCAGGCAGTAATGCAGCCTGAGAGGATGCTTTCAATGGTGCACCTGTAGAATTGGTGAGAGTTTTTGCAGACATACCAATTTCTTGAGGCTCCTCAGGAAGTATATTCGTTTTTGGGCAGTTTTCAAACCTTGCTCAACCAGGACTTTTCAATGGAACACACATGCTTGAACAGAGTGCATTTCTTGAGCTACAGTAGCAACCATGATTAAGCTTTGCAGGCACCTGACCTACCTCATGGAGACGCTAGATCGCAATGTTGCGAGGCAGCCCTGTCCTACATTTCACCAGTCCACCCTAGGCAGTGCTGAGCCAAATTACCCTACAATCTACTGAACCCACTGACATTTTCTGAGTATATAGACCAGGATTGGAACACCTGGCGGCAATGACCTGGTTGTACTGTGGTATAAATCCTTTCAGAGGTGGCCAGGACAACTACATCAAGTAAGATTACACTATTTCGTGGGAACCAAACATCAATACGAGGATGAAGCCTTTGATTCATGCAATGCAAAAAGGAGACAAAGTACAAATTAAACAGGTAATGGGTGTCCAGTAGTGTCCTACCAGGTACTGATCATTTGGTCAAAAAAGGTCTGCCTAAAAGAAATTTGTCTGGACAATAAAGAAAGGTTGAAGTCCTCTCAGTTCCACTTTGTGAGCAGTTAAACCTTTTTTTGCCAGTTAGGGCAGAATAGCAATGACTTCATTCAAAATGCAGATAATTTTCAACTTATTGGTCAAAAGGCAAATTAGGGTAGACTAATGAAATATCAGAATTCAACCTCTGTCAATGCGAAAAGGTAAAGGTAATGTAAAGTGTTGAAGTGTAATAAGTGTAGATGTTGAACGTGCTATATATTATCATCTTGAATACATCATATTGTATCTATATTGACTTTTGCATATAAAATGATAGCAACATATGCTGCATGGGAAAACATCTGTAAGAGACCAATTATAGTTGAACTCTCATGGAAGAACCATTATCATTCCCAGCACTTTTAACTGTAAGGGCTAATAAACATACAATTGTTTCCCTACAACGCTTTGCAAAACAAAACTTGAGCCCTCCGCTAGCTTCTTCATTTAAAATGTGCATTTTGAAGAACAACAGGAGCTTGGGCTTTGAAACTATCTTGATGACTAGAGCATAAATCTCCATACATTTTCTTTAAGAAAAAAAAGCTTCATTGGAATATTCAAGAAGGAAATGTGCAGGCAACTTCACGACAGTATAGACTGAAACTTTTATGAACAAGTAGTCACTTATTGTACAACAAAGAATAATATCAGTCAATAAGAACTTGTTGGATGTTTGGTTGAGTTACAGGCAACAGTACAGCAACCAATTTGCCCTCTGAAATAATTGTTTTCCTTGTCGAATTGCAACTGGTTGCTTGTGGCTATCAATGAGAAGCACATTTACATTATTTAAATCCATTTAAAAATTAATTGAAAGACACACAAAGTTGCATACGGTCAAGGACTTTCCAAGATCACCCAGTAATACACAGGAATATGTAGTTTATGAAGGAAAGGTTTACTCATACAGATTTCTATAGTGTCTAGCAGTCTGTAGATGAACTGGCGGTTTGCTACTCTGCAGCACCTTTCATTCTAATCCATCTGTATTTCTATTTAGAGATAGCAGGTATGAGGGTTTGCACTCAACCTTGAATTAATGGTGGTAGGCGCATTACAGAAAATAATATCTGTAGAGGAAAACCTGAGATGGCTGAGATGACTGTTTCTATTACAGAGCAACTGCTGCGAGAGCAAACTGTTCAGTCTAGTTGAAAAAGTCCCTGTGATTGCGTCTCCATGTAATACAGGGTTGAGTTTGAAATACAATTATGTCAACAACTCACTTGCTAGCTTGTTCATATACGGGATGGCAATTTCTCTATATAAACCAGGCTCCATGTGAAATCGACCAGTGAGAACCTACTCACAGTAAGAATTAGCCACAAGATTGGAATTTGCGTTTCGCCTTTAAAGGGGCCATTCACCCTCTGGGACCCTTAAGAGGTTTGTAGCATGTTTAAGAGATTTCTGGGTCAGCGAGATGTTTTGTAATTTATTGCCCACAAGGAGCGCTGGAATGTGATTTGTGCCAATATCCTGGTGAAAAACATTGAAATATGTATTAAAGTAACATGTAAAATGTATTTAATTAAAATTGCATTTGGACCAAAAGAGTTTTAAGAGAACAAAGATGACAAATAAGTACATTCTATTTATTTGGGCCTTGCATAT
Source organism: Esox masquinongy (assembly GCA_016801175.1). Taxonomy (NCBI): domain Eukaryota; kingdom Metazoa; phylum Chordata; class Actinopteri; order Esociformes; family Esocidae; genus Esox; species Esox masquinongy. Next base: position 10,058 of record JACXGI010015121.1, read on the forward strand.
TGCTAAACTAACAGCGGCTACAGGATTGAACTCGCTTCTTTTGGGTAGGTTTAGAAGATACTGCAACTATTGAGAATCTTTTCATAGATTTTCCTGTGAATACACCTCTACTTTACTGAAATTTCCTATGGACTTCATGTGCAGTGAGCATGACATGTTCATCTAGAAAATATTTTTTATGCTTGTTTGTTTATTATTTGTTGTTATTATCGCACACTTGCCCCCTCCACAGTCACCTTGTGAGGTAATTCTATATTTTATAATTGATCTGGAAGCAAGGGCTGTAAATGTTAAAGTGTTCGACAAGAGCCCCCAGTCCCAGAAGGCCTGAAGATGAGCCTTCGCTAAGTGCCAGCAAGTTATCGCCACCACAAAAGACTTCTCACTTGGGGTATGTCCGGCCACCAACCAACAGGGGTTTCATGTCCCATACTGTAATGAAGTGGTAGTGTCGAGACGTGCCAGGATCGGCCCGAAAGAGAGCAATTATTGTGGAATTGTGGAGGCTCTCCTGAACTCACATGCTGTCGAGGTGTCAAGAACATTGGCTGTGGTAAGAAATGGACAAGTCCCAGTTTGAATTTGCAGTCCTCACCTGCTAAGTTTGTCTATAGGTTGATACCAAAAGCTGGGGATCAGTCCTGTGGATGAAGTGGTTATACATAGGGACAAAGACCTGAGTCTGACACGACTCAAAATATGTAGTACAGATGGGTGTTGTGGTGGCTTGTATAGCCTTAGGGGATGTAAATCGACTGGGAGGTGAGCAATCAGGTAGACTGATCCGACCTTGCTGAACAACAACAGACCTTGGTGTTTTTTTGAGGAAGTGGGACAATGTTGTATTCTGATGATGACTTTGGATGGACTGAAAATGTAAAAAAAAAGGAATACTCACAGGACAAGCCACTCCCATTCGGCCTTTAACTCTCATGATGTAGAAGAACATGAAGATCCTAGTTGCAGATATTAATTTAAAAAAAAACATGTCAATCACTAAAGCTCCAGGCCCTGGGCTTCACCTATTGTAATGGTAAGGAAAAACTCTGAAAATCTTTGTGTAGACTATAAGAAATTGATCTGTAACTCAAAAAGATGCCTTCCTCCTTCCTAGAATCAAGGATTCTAACCACACTTAACTGGCAGGTGGAAACGACCCACTAAACAGCGAAAATACTGGATTTACTACAACTTAAGGGCTCTATAAGTTTGAAAGAACGCCTTTTGTGTTTGTAATGCACCTGTCACCTTCCAATATTTGGTGTAATTATTGGCCGGCAGATAAGGGTCTCTGTTGGTCTGACTTGATGATATCATTGTCTGTTCATCAGATTTTTCATCCCATCTGCTGCATCTAGAAGAGGTTTTTAATGGGCTCTGGAAACATGGATTGAAACTGAAACTTGACAAGGGCAAGGTCCTTCAACAGTCAAAATTCCTTGAACATGTGGTAGATAAGGGAGAGGTTCAGTCCAATCCAGAGAAGCTATCAGTTGTTATCGTCTGGGCTACCTCGACAAAAATCAGACAGGTCTGAGCTTTCCTTAGCCTAGCAGGTTATTATCGGCGCTTGGTATCGGGATTTGCAAAGATTACACACCCCTTGAACACATTATTGATGGGTGTCCCCACAGATAATAGTGAACATGGTACTGGTTCAGTTTTCCCTGTGTTTAGATTTATCTGGAGCTGCCTATTTGACTGAGTGGGAGCTGGTGTGGGGACAGGGTAAGTTGGCGCCACCATGTGGACTGAGACAGGCCTGTGGTTTAGTACAACTCCCTATATTATATTCCTCCAGAGAATCTGGCAAAGATTTTATGGAAACTTTTGAAAAGGACATTTTATTATTGTATTCTTAAAAAGCTTACATTTTAGTATTCAGCTTCCTGTTACTGTTATTCTTTTTATTGCCCTGAACATTTAGTACAACAAACAGTGGCGTCGTTCATAGAACTGGCAACCAAATTTAGTGGAAAGTTAAGGCTGGAATTCGTCAATGTGTTGGATGCAGGAGAAATAGGCAGGAGAAAAGAGTAAAGAGCGACTTTGACATGGGCCAAATTGTTATGGCCAGACGACTGGGTCAAAGCATCTCTGAAACCGCAAGGCTCGTTGGGTGCTCCCGTCAGCAGTGGCGATTACCTACTGACAGTGGTCCGAGGAGGGACAAACCACAAACCAGCGACAGAGTGTTGTGCATCCAAGGTTTATCGATTCACAAGGGCAATGAAAGCTATCCCGTTTGGTCCGAACAGACAGAAGGTCTTTTGTGGCACAAGTCACAGAAAATTTTAAAGGCAGTTATGGGATGAATGTGTCACAACACAATGCATCACAACCTGCTCTGCATGGGGCTGCATGGCTGCAGACCGGTCAGAGTGCCCATGATGACCCCTGTCCATTGTCAAAAGTGCCTACAATGGGCATGCGAGCATCTGAACTGGACCTTGGAGCAGTGGAAGAAGGTCGCCTGGTCCAATGAGTCCCATTTTCTTTTACCTTACGCGGGCAGCCGTGTACGTGTGCGCCGGTTACAAGGGTAAGTAATGGCTAGGATGCACTGTGGGAAGACAAACCGGTGAAGGGAGTGTGGCCAATGTTTTGCTGGGAAATCCTGGGTCTGAGCATTTATGTGGACATCAATTTGAGACGTGCCACCTACCTGAACAACGTTGCAGACCAGGTCCATCACTTCATGACAATGGTATTCCCTAATGGCAGTGGCCTCTTTCAGCAGGATAATGCGTCCTGCCGTCCTGAACACATTGTTCGGGAATAGCTTGAGGAACATGATGAAGAGTTCAAGGTGTTGCCCTGGCCTTCAGATCTCCATCCAATTGAGCATCACTGGGATGTGCTGGACAAACAAGTCAGATCCACAGTGGCTCCACCTCACGACTTAAAGGACTTGGAAGTATCTGCAGCTAATATCTTGGTGCCAAATACCACAGGACACCTTCAGGGGTTTTGCAGAGTCCATGCCTCAATGGGTCAGCACTGTTTTGGCGGCATGTGGAGGACGATCAGCATATTAGGCAGGTGGTCATAATGTTTTGATTGCAGCCAGTGTATGGGAGCAATTAGGCCAGCGATTATGAGTCCACTGCTTCTAAGTAATGCCACACAATACTGGGCCAGGAATCCAAGCGAGCTTTCAAGCTAGTCTAGACGAAAACGTGTTTGTCCTATTATCTATTCAGACTGAAAGTATCTGTCTCCATTCTTTCCCTTTTTTGGGATAGCACGTAGTCTTTGTCTTGTTTAGAAAAACAAATCACTAGGAACAGCATTATGTTACATACGGTTTTGCCCAGAAGTAAATGTAATTATCCCCAGTGCATAGGATTGTTCATTAAACCACAGTTTGTGAAGTGGTCATCACACAACACTGATCTAGCTCTTCACTGCCTCCAACCAAGACTTTCATTGTTATTATATTAGGAAATAGACTGGCAAAAAAATCCTCGCTCTTCCTTTTTTTACAGAAGATGCCAGAGCTGTTGAAATTATTGTATTCATCCACATTTTCACTAACCAGCTATAGTTAATGTATATTTCCCCCAAAAATATTTGGTAGTAATTCCATGGCCATTGGCCAGAATTATGAGTTTCCTTGAGAATTCTAAATATTATCTTTTCACTTATATACGCTTTTCAAATATACACGTAAAAATATAACGAGTATACATTTTGAATTTGAGCATAAAGATTTTAGTTGTATATTATTTTATAAAGATACATTCAACAACTTGGCTGATATACTGGTTGTTTTGAAGGAAACTTTGCCTGTCAACAAGTTTGGGATATTGTACATATTTATTTGCATATCATCCAATGACTAACTTAATCTGAAATTCCACAATTGTGTCTAAACATTTTTGGGTAGCTGTATCACTGCCCAAAATGTATTTTCTATTCATTTGTGTTTTACTGTAGTTATTCGAGCATAAGATTAATTAGAATTGAGTTAGACAATTATTAGAGTTAGCAGTTAGTAGTGTTATACTCCACAAACTCTAACATTGTGTAAAACATATACTTTGCTCTGGAATGTTTTTTTGTGTGCAAATGCCATCCCTTCCCTAATCTTAGATGCCCCTATCACATTGAATACCACCACTTTTGCTGGATTTTGTTCAACACACGAATGTAGTGTTTGTTTGATTATGTAGCAAGCTACCTATCATTACGATAAGCATTATCAAATTTTTTATGCCAGCCAGTCAACCTAACTTACTAGCTAGCTACAATCTTCCACATCCACCACCCTATACCCCAGTTGAATTGGCATTGGCACATGTTCATTTTGAGGTGCCGGGGCAGCCAAAGGCTAAAACATGAATGGCTGTACACAACTACGGGGGGAAAAGTCCTTAACTTCACAACTTCAATGAGTACCATCTTGATATGCTGCTCTTGCTGCGAGTCGGGTGGAAAAAGCTAGTATTCGGTTGCAAAGTTTTGACAGATTGGTGTGTACTTTCTACGCCAAGAGACACCTGCATTCAGCCACACCTCCAACACAAATCTGCTTTGTGCATGTCATGGTTCCTGCATTTCTTAATGAAAAAGCTCTAAAACAAGGCTAAATGAGTAGGGTGTAATCACTTCTTAACAAAGCAAAAGGTGGATAAATAGTGTCGGCCGTGACTGCGCCATTTGCCAGCATGTTTGTATTTTTATTTTATAAAAGAATGGACTCCTATATTGTCCCCTCCCAATTTCATGATACACAGTTAATTTTTATGTTCATTCATGGCAGCAGCTCCCAGCATGTTCAAAGTAGTCAAAGATCAATACATGTGTGTCAGGATCCTTGGGGTAGTGCATATCGTGCAGCATCACCCAGAGTGGGGGATGCATCATCGACAGGGATTTTCTAGACTAGACGGGTGCTTACTTCCTGCTTGGGCTAGCACTGTGTAAAGATACAGAAATGGGTACGTGAGAATGCCATCAATTCCAGGTACAATTCAAGTTTTCTGACAGAAAAATGGTTAAATATCCAGAAAAAAACAGATTCATTTGTATGATCAAGACTGCAGGTATTTTGGTTGTGATTAAGGCATGTTACTGTGAGAAAGCATGTCTTTTCCTGATAATATATTTTAGTTCTATATTTTTGTTATAGGACACAACACAGAGTAATGTTGCTTTGCAAATAGGTGCCATTTTCTTTACTTTCTTGGAAACTGCACAAAAGACAATGGTTGGACATGTGATGCTCACTACCCCTCACACCCCCCATACATCCTGTCCATACATCCTGTGTGTGGACCCAATAACAATGGACACTATACAAGAACGTAGGGAGGTTGGAACATACATTGCTCTTATATGTTTGGAAGACAGCCAGATAGTGGAGGGGATGTGTTATAAGTTTGTCTAGTATAAATGTGCTGTTCAAGATAAGACATTTGGAGAAGCACAGAGACATCTGGAAAGACCAAGAGAGAGTGATGAAAAGAAGGCTGAACCCCTAGGAAAGACATGTACTATATTTTGTGAATAAACAACAAGGAAGGTTTCTCCCCCTGACTTGGGTCTGTTATTATTCTAAGAACGAGCCAGAAGCTAACATTACCCATGAGTTACTCCCAATTAAATAAAAAAAAAAAAAAACATGTTACCCACTTATATTCTGTACAAGTCATCACAAAATGTATAATATGGAGATACATGAGGGACATTCTGCTGCGCTCACCAAACACTTTTAGAAAAAGCTCCCTCTCCTCTGATCCGGCCTTGTTGGTGGCTCGGCAGGTGTAGTCGCCGCCATCCCCTTGGAAAATGTTCCGGATGGTCAGGGTACTCCTACCTCCCTCCAGGTGGTTGAGGACATACTGGTCTGACCTCTCCAGTTGTTGACCCTTCCTGGGTACAGACAGACCATGGAGGTAGATATTATTCATACAATATCACAAAACACAGAAAAACATGCATGTAATAGGTGCACACGCACCAGAAAAGTAGAGATGAAACTTAGAGATGAAAACAGCTGTATCTCTATGAATGTACAGCAACCCCCCACCACCCTACCCTCACACACACACACACACACACACACATAGTGTTAAAACTCAGTCTCTGTGGGAGAAAGGGGGAGAATAATTGAAAGTGGACTTCGGAGGCAAAGTAATAAGGCTGTTGTAGTGGAGCGAGCCAGGGAGGAAATGAAGAACAGTGACTGTGTGTGTGTGTGTGTGTGTGCGTGCATTCACCCATCTCTGTGTGTGTGTGTGTTTTTGGGTGTGTGCATGTGCGCGCAAACGCCTCTGTCTGTGTGTGCGGTTGGTCTGTGGAGCAAGCTGCTAGGCAGGAAATTACTGTGAGCGTTAGGGGAGTCTGTATGACTGACTGAAGGCAGACACAGCCAGCCAGCCAGGCGAAAACACCCCACACAGCAACAGGAAATGTAACTGAGTCAGGAGCAGTGGACGGGAGTATAACCGAGACAAAATGAGAATTAAAAAAAGGCGTGCTCTAGCAGTTTAATACCTGTTATTGTCAACCAGAGCTAAGGGAATTGAGGGGTTATGGTTGTGGGGGCACTGCGGTCAGTCTGCAGTAATTGATACTGATGAAGTGATCTTAGTGGTAAAAGTGTAGTTGTGGTCAAAGTTAAGTTGTGGTCAGTGCGGACGAGAGAGGGCAGTATGTTAATGAGGTCACATGCGTTTCCAGTACAGAGTCAAGCTTGCCAGTCAGGACGGTTCAAAACAAGAGGTTTCTGAATCATTTGTTTGAGTTCTATACATTGTGATAGTCTACGTGAAGCAATTATGCAAGCCAGTGATGCAAGGCGATGCACATTTAAATATTATTTTCAAAGGATAAACATAGATATAACATTTCAATTTTTTTCTGTAATTACAGGGCCAATTATAACACCCAGCTCGGTAGAAAAGCTATTACAAGAGGGAATTTTAAAAAGGCAACCAAAAACACTGTCAATCAAAATCGTTCCACAGCCAATAAAAAAACAAACTTTTGGAACCACTCCAAAAGGTTATCTAAGCATGGCACAGCTTAAACTTTTCTGCTGTTTGTTGAATACTAACTTTGATATTTACTCAACGTTTATGAATTCCTCCCACACAAACATATTAGCATTTGATGAAACCGCAGAAAATTGTATTTACACCCTTGATAAATATCATATGGGAAAAAATTACTGTTTATAGAAACAAAAATAAAAAACCATATATTATATACACGAGATAATGGGAATATAATTATGCTCAGAGAAAGTTTTTTTATAACACATAATAATAATTAAAATGCTTACCTCAACATTAAAAGGTTATGGTAAAAACTGAAAAATCAAATAGCAATTTTCTAAATCACATTGGGAGGGATTTTAAGTCATTCCTCCATACAAAAACCTTCCAGATCTTTGACATCGCTACTTAGCTCTGCTGAACTGCCCTCTGCAACTGAAACCACCAGTTTCGAGTCTGGAGTCCAACATGCAAGCTAATTAACATTTTTGCATGTTCATGTGTGCTTAGGGTTTTGCTGAAAGATCCAAATGTTGGCGACACTATCCAGGTATGGGTAATGTTCAGGACTTCATCATCAATGACAAAGCATCAGACAAAGCAAAATAACCCAAAATAGCCTCAAATACAGGTGCTGGTCATAAAATTAGAATATCATTAAAAAGTTGATTTATTTCAGTAATTCCATTCAAAAAGTGAAACTTGTATAATGTATACATTCATTCCACACAGACTGATATATTTCAAGTGTTTATTTCTTTTAATTTTGATGATTATAACTGACAACTAATGAAAACCCCAAATTCAGTATCTCAGAAAATTAGAATATTGTGAATAGGTTCAATATTGAAGA
>JACXGI010015122.1:0-17900 GCA_016801175.1 Esox masquinongy
TGCTAATAGACTCCTACCCAAAAAGACTGAGTGCTGTAATAAAATCAAAAGGTGCTTCAACAAAGTATTAGTTTAAGGGTGTGCACACTTATGCAACCAGGTTATTGTGAGTTTTTTATTTTTTATTTTTCCCCCTCAAAGATTTCAGTTTGTTTTTCAATTGAATTGTTCACGTTATAGGTCACATTAAAGGTGGAAAGTTTCTGACATGATTTATCATTGTCTCATTCTTTTACATCACAAGAACCTGGCATTTTAATAGGGGTGTGTAGACTTTTTATATCCACTGTAGAACTACATCACAGTACGAAGACATGATTATTTAACTATGTTGTCTGAACTTACATTTTTCTTAACTGCAAAGAAAATTCTTCTGGATGAAAGTTTGGGTCCTTATCAACAGGTATCGTGGTGAATAGTCATTCCTCTGTCCTCATAGCTCATTTGTATTTTAACCTTTATTTGGCCCAATGACATGACGTGCAATTTTGATGTCCAAACCCCTTTTTGAAGTAAAAATAAGGAAATGTTCTATAAAAAAACACACTTATTGAATGTATCTCAGTTTATCAAATGACATGAACATGTATTGAGGGTATTACAACGTTTAAGCATTATTAGACATTATAGTCACAATGTCATACCGGATAACTGCCCGGACCTCATGGTGACATGCAAAAAAGCTAAAAAAAACATACAAACCTAATAAACCCTAAAATCTCTGCCACAGGCATTATCTTATGAGTGTTGACAACAATGTATTTAAATATTACAAAGAATATAACATCAAGTTTATTGTTATGCTTTGGAGCATTCTGTCCCAAAACTGGCAGTCAGGCTATGTCATCTGGGACAACAAGCAATCTGGAGCAATTTTATGGGGAATTTTATTTTGACACGTTATCAGACAGGATGTTACACAATCAGGAAGACCCTGAACGACCCCCAAACAGTGGTGAAAGGTTAGTATGTCTTTCATAAAATGTGTTTAATTTACCCTTTTCACTCACTGGTACACTATATAGTAAAATCCTGCGTCATTTGAGATAACGCTAAAAAACAATGTTGATTTTATGCAAATATGTTAATTTAATATGAATTTACATACTTGGAAGTTGAAGGTCAAGGTTGCAGATTTCTATAGGTAGCCTAAACAACTGCCTGATTAAGGTTCAAACTGAGTTGTGTCATACCGGATAACAATTTTGTCATATAGGATAACAGTTATTTAGCTAGTCCCAGTTTGTTGTAGGCTAATATGCTAACTGAAGCTTAATATGAAGCTTATCAGACAGGAGGTTACACAATCAGGAAGACCCTGAAGGTCCCCCAAACAGTGGTTTGGAAGACACTGAAGGACCCCCCACCCTCCCTCCATTATTGCTGATTCATTGTTGGGTGACATTGTATATTAAGTGCATCGTCATATTACACATTAATAAAGCCTTAACAAACATGAAATAACTTTTCTTCTGTTAATAAAGCATGCAATTAAGCATACTACAGTACATCGTACAGTGCGTTATTAGCTATTTCAGATTTAAACTTGTGTCAAATGAGAATGCGCCATATTCATAACGTTTTTCATTTGCCTAGATGCTTAATATTTATATAATTATTAATCATTAACAGTTAATATGTATATGTACAGTTTTGAAACGTTGATGATTTTTCTTGATGCCAGTATCAAACAAAGAGAGAGCAGCAAGGTTCAGGGCTCTGAAGAATGCTAGCCCATTGGCTAGGGAGGAGTAACTAGGAAGGAGAGAGGTATTGCTTTGTAATTGAGGAACGAAGTAACAAATGTAGTTCAATAAAAGAAAAGCTGAAATAAAAGTCAAAATACAATTAGTTTATCATGCTATGAGGCCTTCTATTGTCTGAACAACCTCTTTTTTATAATTTGTTGCTCAAAGAAATTATATAGTGACTATGATCTTCAATACAATGGTTCAAGGTACTTTTCAGGAGTGAATTAAACCTGATGTTGAAAAGTTGTGCTGTGTTGATATTCATAAATATGAAAAAAATGTTTAAATGATTTAAAGGGAAATGTTAAACATTCGTATGCTTGCCAAATCCAGGAAATAAACCACACTGAGGGGGGAATCTGTAGTTCTTTACAGTGTAGCCTAATTAATTTCTTTGAAAAAACTATTTTCAGTGTGACTCCTTTTGCATAACGTAAACATCAATTATTTATGAACATCAATTATGTGTAAGTTGTGTAAAAATGACAATTAATGTGTAAACTCATAAGGTGTCATACCGAGTAACAATTTCAGTCAGGCACATTGTAGCATTAAAATGTGGGTAAAGATCAAGTAGGGTCACGTTTAAAGAAAACGCATTATAATGAGAAAAAATAATAAAAGAAAATAAGAAAATAAAATAAAGTTTTATTTTCTGAGCTCTAAATATTAGTTTCTGCCTCACATTATATATTCATTAAGTATTATTGATTTAAAAAGTTTTAATACATTTTTTAGAAAATTCATTAACGTTATCCCGTATGACATTTTGACTGGTGTCGTCACATGATTCTCAGTTAAAACACTTAAAATACATTGTTTGAAAATAAGACTTTAGTAATAAGGAAATAACATCCTCATAAAGGCAAAAACTACTTTGATGTGCAGTTTAAACCTATTTTAATTTTTGGTCAGTTGAAAACTTTATTCGTCACTGTGCCATTTACGGTATGCAAACATAACCTGTTTACAACTACTGTGGATGTCACATGCTGTTCCTATTTCCATACTTTTTATACCAGTTGACTAACAAGCTACAGTGTTGTTCTGTTACTGATATTTAATGTGCGTTTTATTTTTTGGCTACATTCTCAGTCTCGTTGTGGACCAAAACTTAATAGCTATTATTTGTTTGTATGTATGCATTCGTATTCGTCAATGTAGGATATTTTCTAGAATGTAAAATATTTGCTTGGGGTTCAGTTCTAAGTTGGGTTCACACGTTTCCTTTCCTCTAGGCTATATTACATATATCTTGGAAAGCACCCTGTATTAATTCGGTACGATCACAGAAGTGTACCTGTTTATCTGCGGTCGCGCAGAGTGCGTAGTAATGTCTTTGCCAGCCAATAGGGGATCTGCTCACCCATCCCACGGACGCTGATTGGACAAAAGAAGCTTGTCTACTCACTAGCTAGCTTAGCAGTGTGCAGGGCATTCGCATTTGGTAATCTCCGTTAAGGAAGGGAAGAAGCCGTTAACTTGCCAAGATGGTGCTGAAGGCTGTTTGTGTGCTGAAAGGAACTGGTGAAGTTACTGGGACCGTATTCTTTGAGCAGGAGGTAACGTTTATTGCTAAATAGAAAAAATGCAAGCTTACTTTGACTTGGAAGATATCGTTCGTTTTGTACACTGCGCGGTTGGCGGGGCCTGGTTAACTAAGCTTGCTAACTAGCTAGCTCATTGACATGTTTCAAGTGGTTGTAGACGAATGTAGCTAACGTCGTTACTTGTGAAACCCTTGCAGAAAACGTATAATACATTTTTTAGCTAGCGTTATTAGTTGTCCGGTCCGCAAGTTTAGCTTTCGAAGCGCAATTATCTTTATATGCCTTCTCTAGTGCTAGTTCATTCAAAGTATGAACATTTGTTGGATTCCAATTTGGTCCACTCGTGCAAACGATAAAAATATCACTGTGTTAGTACTGTACGACTCGCAAGCCTGCGGGTTAGCCTCATGTTCTGTGACAAACTTTGATACGGTGGACTTGTAACTTGCAATGATTCATGTTGTAATCGCTTTATAAATGATCGACCAAATGTAGCTAAGCAAATTGCATTTTTTGTAATCAGTGGCAATTGTATGCTACGATAATACGAATTATTGCTAGTAATGCCTGTTGTGCTGTACCCGGACCGCTAGCTAGAACGTTAGCTGTTACGTTACGCAATAAACTTTAAGTAACACATGCACACTGAGCGCGACACATGTCACAGGGTTATGTTAGCATCTCGGCGGGTACGTTACATAATGAATAACCAAGTGACTACATTTTTGTTGAGTCATTCTAGTCTGATGTCTTTCTGCACGGTCTTTCCCACGCAACATTGGCTTATGGGTTGGGAAGAGCACATATCTGGCCAGGTTACAGTATTGCACAATATTTGGTCTTGGCCTTTGGATCTTTGGTCGCGAAGTGGCTTGGTATTAGCTAATCTTCAGTTGCAAAGGTTTTAGGTCAACAAAGTACTCTTGGACAAAATAATGAACAGACACCACATGGAAAAGGACTGCAGGCAGCAGCTACATCACAATTACAGGTGCATCTGAACATGGACAAATTGCGTCGGCAAATTGGAACAATAATTTAAAGTCAAAGCTAACCGATTGGGATAGATGGACACAACATAATAGTTGCTCAGGATTCTGTCCTATAGATCTCAAAGGGATGTTTAGAAGCAATGGTTGAGGTAACTCCGTGTCATGTAGAATATACTGAAGAAATTTCAGATGAATATCTACATTTGAAAAAGCTCATTCAGATGTGAGATGTGTAAATATATACGTTTTAAGAAATGTTATTTGCTAAAAAGATTTGAGACAGTTAGATTCCTGTAGCGTTTTGAGATGAAAATCTCAAACTGAAATTCCTACGTCAAGTAATACGCTGCCAATAGAATATGGAAGCTATGAGGATTGTCCGTTTACCCCGGGCGCTAAGTTCGCCGGCACCTACGTTTTTAACCTTGGCAGACCCAAGCAATTTATATTGGAACTTAGGAGCTGGTAAATATTGGACTATGAAACTCTTCACAGCGGTTTGGTAAGTGAAGAGTCGGCGAAGTGTAGCAATTGTTAGAATCAATAACATGGTAAAAGCATTTGTGTTCAAGCGCAGGGGAAAAAACCTGATTATCTGTCCCGGTCAGTCATTAAGGTTGTTAGACTTTTTGTTTCTCTTTTGGCATAAGCACAACTGCGGGAACAGGTTTAGCCGTCTAATGTAAAGCCCTGTACACTTACAATTGTTTTGCCATATTTTTTCGGGCAAGTTCCGTTTTCTCTTTCACCCTCCTATCTACTTATTTGCATTTTATTGGGAGCAACAATGCTTAAAGAAGTGGTGCACCTCTTCTGGTATTATAAGTTAAGCATCTTGCAATCTAATTCTAGTTATCGTTAACAAATTCTAAAATAATTAATTATGTATGTACAGTATCTCACAAGTGAGTACACCTCTCACATTTTTGTAAATATTTGAGTATATCTTTTCATGTGACAACACTGAAGAAATTACACTTTCCTACACTGTAAAGTAGTGAGTGTACAGCTTGTATAACATTGTAAATTTGCTGTCCCCTCAAAATAACTCAACACACAGCCATTAATGTCTAAACCGCTGGCAACAAAAGTAAGTACACCCCTAAGTGAAAATGTCCAAATTGGGCCCAATTAGCCATTTTCCCTCCCTGGTGTCATGTGACTCGTTAGTGTTACAAGGTCTCAGGTGTGAATGGGGAGCAAGTGTGTTCAATTTGGTGTCATCGCTCTCACTCCCTCATACTGGTCACTGGAAGTTCAACATGGCACCTCATGGCAAAGAACTCTCTGAGGATCTGAAAAAATAATTGCTGCTCTACATAGTTGTCCTAGGTTATAAGAAGATTGCCAAGACCCTGAAACTGAGCTGCAGCACGGTGGCCAAGACCATTCTGTGGTTTAACAGGACAGGTTCCACTCAGAACAGGCCTCGCCATGGTTGACCAAAGAAGTTGAGTGCACGTGCTCAGCATCATATCCAGAGGTTGTCTTTGGGAAATAGACATATGAGTGCTGCCAGCATTGCTGCGGAGGTTGAAGGGGTGGGAGGTCAGCCTGTCAGTGCTTAGACCATACGCCGCACACTGCATCAAATTGGTCTGTATGGCTGTCGTCCCAGAAGGAAGCCTCTTCTAAAGATGATGCACAAGAAAGCCCGTAAACAGTTTGCTGACGACAAGCAGATTAAGGACATGGATTACTGGAACCATGTCCTGTGGTCTGATGAGACCAAGATAAACTTTGGTTCAGATGGTGTCAAGCGTGTGTGGCGGCAAGCAGGTAAGGAGTACAAAGACAAGTGTGTCTTGCCTACAGTCAAGCATGGTGGTGGGAGTGTCATGGTTTGGGACTGCATGAGTGCTGCCGGCACTGGGGAGCTACAGTTCATTGAGGGAGCCATGAATGCCAACATGTACTGTGACATACTGAAGCAGAGCATGATCCCCTCCCTTCGGAGACTGGGCCGCAGGGCAGTATTCCAACATGATAACGACCCCAAACACACCTCCATGACGACCACTGCCTTGCTAAAGAAACTGAGGGTAAAGGTGATGGACTTGCCAAGCATGTCTCCAGACCTAAACCCTATTGAGCATCTGTGGGGCATCCTCAAACGGAAGATGGAGGAGCGCAAGGTCTCTAACATCCACCAGCTGTGATGTCGTCATGGAGGAGTGGAAAAGGACTCCTGTGAAGCTCCGGTGAACTCCATGCCCAAGAGGGTTAAGGCAGTGCTGGACAATGATGGTGGCCACACAAAATATTGACACTTTGGGCCCAATTTGGACATTTTCACTTAGGGGTGTACTGACTTTTGTTGCCAGCGGTTTAGACATTAATGGCTGTGTGTTGTTATTTTGAGGGGACAGCAAATTTACACTGTTATACAAGCTGTACACTCACTACTTTACATTGTAGCAAAGTGTCATTTCTTCAGTGTTGTCACATGAACAGATAGAATCAAATATTTGCAAAAATGTGAGGGGTGTACTCTTGAGAGATACTGTATGTATAGTACTATATATTGAGGATACCATGACAGGAAATGAATATCTCTGAACCTTTCTATTCATACTAAAATACTACTAAAGTATACAAAAACTGTGTGTCATCGTGTGTCATCGTGTGTCATCGTGTGTCATCGTGTGTCATCGTGTAGGTTGACGGTGCTCCAGTGAAGCTGACAGGGGAGATCAATGGTCTGGAGCCTGGGGAGCATGGCTTCCACGTCCATGCCTTTGGCGACAACACCAACGGCTGTATCAGTGCAGGACCCCACTTCAACCCCCATAGCCAGACCCATGGAGGGCCCACGGACGTCGTCAGGTGGGGCCCTTTGACAGCGTCATGAAATGCATCTGTTTGATTGAGCCCGGGCCTGTCACAGTTCTCCAAACTCAACTCTGTGGCCTGTTTTAGGTCTAACTCGTTCTTCAACCTGTTGAGTCGACTCTGTCGCCAAACGTTTCTCCAGCCGAATGGAACTAAAAACTAGTTTTTAGTTCCGAAATATTTTGTTTGCCGTGGTCGGAATGGAAACACCCCTGGATGAGACAGTTCAGGGGGCGTTGGGTACCCAACTTGGTACTTTTAAGGGTACTGACCCGAATTACGGCGGTACTACTGAGTACAGATTCACATAAAAATCAATCGATGCCAAATTTCGTTACCTGAGAGTGCATCTGGGTGAGAGAGTAGGGAGAGAGAGATTACCTCACCCCTGTAGCTGGTTCAATGTTCAACCCCAACAGAGTCAGGGCAATGGCGAGCCGAAAGCGGTCTGAAGTGTGGTTACACTTTTCAAAACCTTTTTTTGTTTTACAAAACGCAGACAACACTCGCTGCAACATTTGTGATGTGAAATGCAAAGCTGTGGCATCATGTCTAACCTGAGGAAACACCTGATCAAACACAAAATATCTCTTAAAACTTAGCTTTCATGTTTTGATAACATGAAAGCCAAGTCGCCCGCGGCAGCCATAGCTAACTTTAGTGCTACAAAAGTACCAAAAAAAGGTACCACTGGGTGCCCAACCCTAATTCAGGGCCACAACCATGTTGTGAAATGACTGTGTTCCAGACGAGCGGTTGGACTGTTGTGGCCATCACAGCGTGTTAGTGTGTTCATGTCATATAAAGACTGAGTGCTGTTGAATGGTCGGCATGAAGCCCGTAGGTATCTGAGGTCAGCTAAGATGACTTATTTCAGATCAATCCACCTGTGTCTTGCTTTGCATGCACACAATTTGGGGTCATTTTACTCATGGTACAAAATACTACAGAAAATATTGAAGAAGCTGTTTAGGTTGTCATTTTAGTGTTTTGGATTTAACTTGTAGTTCATTCAATCAGAGGATTAAACTAGGAGAAAAAACATCTCTAGCTTCTCTAAAGCTGCTGTGACAATGTTCCTTATTACTGTGTATCTGAGTGTAGCAGGATCTTCTGCCTGTATGACAGGGTCACGCCCCCTCAGATGACAGCCCCTTCTCCAGCAGGGTGACTGCATGGCACCGGTTTCTTCAAGTTGGTTTAAGATATGGACTGAGATGGAATACCTCAGCATCAGGGCTTCCCAACCCTGATCCTGGAGATGTACTTTCCCATAGTTTTTCTTTTCAACCCCATTTCTTACTGACCTAATATAGCTTGCCATCCTGCTAATTATTAGAATCAGGTGTGCTAAATTAGAGTTGTAGAGAAGCTAGTGGACAGTAGATCTCCAGGAACAGGGTTGGCATGCTCTATATACTTCCTGCTAGTACGGTGGGAAATGGTAGATGAACAATTCTGAATGGGCAGAGTGTTGACAGTTGTACTTCAGACACCACTATTTACTACGACACATTTTCCTATATACTTTATTTTTCCTTTATTTGGCCATGTCATGAGATGCATGTTTTCAACCGTGCATTAATAAAATATGAAAGCTTTTCTGGTATTTTTATTTAACCTTTATTTTCACAAGAAATCCCACTGAGATATAATCTCCTGCAAGAAAGCCCTGTAAGAAAGCCCTGCAAAAATGGAATAAAGCAACTAGTCTACAAAAGCAGTCACCTTCAATGTTAACAGTAGAATCTGTTTTTCTAGTTTTGTTTGAGGAACACCTGTGGGCATGCTATCTGGAAGAGAAGTGGTTCATGAAAGGGGAAGTTGCTTTTTAAATACATCACCCACATCTGTCTTCCACTGTGTCAGTTTCTGTCTGGTGATATGTTGCTATAGCCCTTCTGTTTGACATCTTGTCCTGTCTGTTGCTAGGCACGTGGGGGACCTTGGAAACGTAACTGCCGGAGCCGACAACAAGGCGAAGATCAGCATTGAGGACAGCATTTTGACCCTCACTGGACCACACTCAATCATTGGCAGGACCATGGTGGTAGGGGAACCGGCCGGCTGTACCGAGGAAGAAACTTCTGAAACATCTATGTTCTCCAACTCACTTTGTGCTTTGTCTCCCCTTCTGCTCTGTCTTTTGCCACCTGTCCACCTTCTCACTCCTCCCCCCCTCCATCCTCCTGTTCCCAGATCCACGAGAAGGCCGATGACCTGGGACGAGGAGGTAACGAGGAGAGTCTGAAAACCGGCAACGCTGGTGGTCGTCTGGCGTGTGGAGTCATTGGAATTGCCCATTAACCCCCTCTGTGGCGTCGCACTGAACCCTGGACCCCCAATGCCTGATGACCAACGTAGCCCCCCCCAACGCTGGCGGCTCCGCCCCTGGGCATCACCTTACGTATTGACCACAATAATAAAGCACTTATTAAAGAGGTTTGACTTGCTATCGGCTGTATATCTGTCAGTCTTTCCAGTACCGGGGCATCTCTCCGTAGGAGTGTGTGTGTGTGTGATGAATGTTGTTGTTTGCTGTTCCGATGTTTGTATGGACCCAGTGCGCCCTGCCCAGAATGGATCCCTTATTCTGAACCGTGCAGCTGACTGGGCGAAGCTATCCCAATAAATAAACACATTGTTAACTGTAGCACTTGGTCATGTTGCTTTTTTGGTTGTATGGTCGTCGCCCCAGACTCCACCGGTCTGGAGGGATGTTCACTTGAGATCAGAATGATGAGCATAGTGGGAGGCTGGTGGCCAAGTGCAGGGTTCTGTCCTTCAGAGCGACAATAAACCGAAACGGGGTTCTGTCCTTCAGAGCGACAAACCGAAACAGGGTTCTGTGCTACAAAGGGACAATAAACAGAAACAGGGTTCTGTCCTTCAGAGCGACTATAAACCGAAACAGGGTTCTGTCCTACAAAGGAACAATAAACAGAAACGGTTCTGTTCTACGGAGGGATAATGAAAATAACTTTCTCTTCAATCTTAAGGCATCCGACTAAGCTGAACTGCTGGTGGTTTTCACAGCATTACTGTCAGGGCTGGGCAGTATTTAAGATACATGTATTTAAAATACAAAATAGCATTTTGTAATTTGTGTTTGATAGGGTTGATGAAAATGGCTTTATATTTTGTATCAAAATACTTCATTGTTTTGTATTTTGTAGTTTAAAAATACTGTGAAATACTTAGAAGTCTACATGATGACATAAAATGCTGCCTCTGATTGGTGCCTACTCTGTAATTTGCCCAGACTTAAGAACAGAAAATTAATCAATGCCAGAAGGACAAAGTGAGAAACGTGTAGGTTACCAGCTTTCCATTGATTTTTAGTGTAAATTGCTACAATTCTTAACAATTCATGTTAGGTTTTGGTGTTCGTTTTAGTAGCCTAGGCTAAATTGGTGGCCAGCACGAGAGAATCCAGAGGTGGGATGAGGCTCTGCTGAGGGGAGGCTGGCAAAGTTGTATCCAGGGATGGTGTGAGGCACTGCTTAGGGACCAAGTGGCTGGCAATAGCGATGCCAGGGCGACACGACTGAGGGGCCAGAGGTCAGATATTTACCAATTTATGTGATGTTCTAGCTAGCTATTTGACCCGAGTAGCAGCCCTTACAGTTAACGTTAGCTTGGTACTTTCAGCCTATATTAAGTTTTCTTTGGTTGTGCATGCAAAAAAATGTTGTGCACACGCTTACTCTCTCACCCACTCTCACACAAGTTTGACTGTTTTTGGCAGAACTTAAAGCTTTTGCTATCAAACATTGTCTACTTAATCAACTGAGTCAGTGTACTGGTGAAGGGATAGATCAAATAGGCCGATAGATGGAAGGTTTGCGAAGTGATTTCATGCTCCCTTGTAAAAGTATTTTTAATAATTTTAAAATACAAAAATACAGTATTTTATTTTGATATGTTGTGGCTGCTGTATTTTTGTAGTTTATTTTGATATTCTTAATATTAAGGTATTTGGTATCTTATTTTAAAATACATTTTGGTGTATCTTTGCCCATCTCTGGCAATAAGAAGAGACGTCACCGTTTTCTCATGTGAAATCATACAGGAGAGAAGCCAGTCAGTTGAGTTTGTGGCAAAACCTTTTACAGTGCTTGCATGTTTTTCTGTCTTTTACTGCATACCCATACTCAGAAAGTAGAACTGAAGTGACATTCATTGCACTATGATTAGTCAAAACATTTCAGAAAGCACCTGCATTGTTTTGCATTTTGTGACTTTCAATCAAGTAAAAGACCATTTTTCCAGTCATATATTTCGTCATTGAAGATTTCTTATAGTGTTACAATATCATCTCGTAGTCGTGAGCCCAATAACGTCTCGTCTCATGAGATAAGTGTATCGTCACACCCCTACTGATTACTGTGACCAGTCCATTGCTTTTAAACCCATGACCCATGAAAGTATGGTTCTTCTGTAGTACTGGTATCACCGTTGGTTGCCTCTAGATGGCGCCACTCCCCTGTCTGGACAGGTTCGCTGTCAAGCTGTCTACCAGTTTATCTGCGCTCTAAATAAATCAGTTTATCTGCATTCTACTCCAGAAATTCCAAGATTGAAAGCAAGTAGTTTGGATGACACACTTGTCTGGGATTTATATTGGCTCAAGAGTGCCACATTTAAAATCAGCAGCCAAAAAATGTCTGTCCTTAAATTCTTGAATCAGTTATGTTATGTGTTACTGTAGAACATTACCAACATCAAGTATATATGTACTTTGTTTTCCTATCCTCTCACTTGTGTCATTTCCAATTGTATTCCTTGTCAATCCAACAGATTCAGTAGTGGTAAAGATTTTGTTTTTCTCTGGTGCTCAATAGGGTCACTTGGACCAGGGTCCAACATGGGGACCCATTTGTGGATTCTAAAGGAACCATCACCCACTGGATGTCTTTTCTCATCCCCTTCTTACATACCCAGACAGCCATTTATGTATTGGTTTTAGAATGAAGCCAGTTGAAGATGGATTTCCATCTGGATGAGCACAAGTTGATTCCATGCATAAAAACATGAGGTCTACGTTGAGCACCTGCGCTCCAATGAAAGGACAATTGGCAATCCTGGCAATCCCATGAAAAAGAAATGTGCTGTTTGTATTATTGATTTTGAATATTAGTCCTGGTTTTCTTGCGTTTCGTACACACACACACACAAAAGTCTGGTGGGTTTAGTCTTCCCCAACATCTGACTTCATATTTGGTACTGCTATTAGACAGCTGTGGTCTGTTTTTGCCAACATGCAAAAACTCTCCAGCAGATGACCATCATATGGCTGCGGATATTAAACCCTTGACTCTGTTTCATGTGAATAGCAGAGGATCTCGTGAGTGCAGACCGTTTTTCTCTCCACTCTTTCTTTCCTCTTCCCCTTTTCTTTCCTCACTTCAACTCTTTCTCGCCCTACTCCCCCGCCTCTACTTCCTCTTGTCTCCCCACTTCACCTCTTTCTCGCCCCCATCTCCCCGTCTCTCCTCCCTCTTGTCTCCCCACTTCATCTCCAGGGGAAATGAGAGATTGGAGAGGCATCAATGAAGTGACTTCCCCGGGGAAGGAAAGATAGCTGCAGGCTATAGAGTGAAAATTAAATTGTTGGCATTGGAAATTCATGAAATGGAATGATCATTAGGGAAGCTGCAGGGAGTTCAGGTGAAATGGTTGGAATTATAATCAGCTGGGACTGCCGCCCCCCTACACCCCCAGAAAAGTAATGTAAAACCCATTCCTTGTGTACACATGGGCTCTTGCTCCTGCTTGCTTGGCTGGGGGAGTCCTAGTTGCGACAGACAGCTACTCACTGGAGCGCCCCAGTAGGCCCAAACTGTATATCATGATTATTATAGTGAGAAGCAGATAAAATGTTTTAGTTCCACCCATAGAGAGGCCACTGGAGTTGGACGACAAAAGGGAGACAGAAAGCGGATGGAAGGATGGAGAGGAGGGGAATAAACAGATGTGGATATAGAAGCGAAGGACAGCTGGATGCAACCTCAGAGAGAGAGTTATTCAGAGATGCTTACATAAATGCATCATTTAAACCTGCTTTCCAACCCAGGTTCCTGGCGAGTTTAAACCTACAGGAGGGTAGATCTCCAGAAACAGGATTGGAGATAAAATCTACATGAGGGAGGATCTCCAGAAACAGGATTGGAGATAAAACCTACAAGAGGGTGGCTCTCCAGAAACAGGGTTGGATTTTGAACCTACAGGAGGGTAGATCTCCAAGAACAGGATTGGAGTTTAAATCTACAGGAGGGAAGATCTCCAGGAACAGGGTTGGAGTTAAAACCTGCAGGAAGGTAACTTTATATCACACTTTTTCTACAGATATACATAATTGCAATACACATACCCGTTTTAGACACCTTTACATTCTGTTGTCACATATGTAGTGTAATCTGGATGGATGATTGAAAAGCAAACCTGAATTTGATGAGAGTTTAAAAACTATCATCATAAAAACCTGCACACTGCTCTATAAACTGTGAATCTGACAGGAACATTGTGCTGGTTATTCTGGATAGGATGAACACACAATTACACAAACGTGTGCTTTTTATGACATGAAGACAAAATAAGGCAAACCCACATTGCTTCTCAGTGATATGTAAACCCGAATAATCAGGGCCCGATTTTTAAAGTTATCTATCCGTATTTTAGCTGTTACAATTTTTTTTGAACTGGCGGCGATGTATTTTCCGTAAGAGCGAACAGCCGCGTTAGCTGTGCCTTAAAAAAAGAGAAACCACCACACTGCATTTGCCAGTAGGAGCAGTGTACAGGTTTCTATTTTCTTGAAAACACCTTTGTAGTATTCTCACCACCTTACACCGACCAGGTATGTTTTTCCTGTTTAGTGGGCATGTGTGTGTTTCTGAACATGTCTGAGATTGAATGTGTGTCTTAACATTCTGTTAAACGATTTTCTCATGGAAAATGGTTGGTGTTTGTTTCTCCCTCCCCCTCTCTGTGTGTGGGGGGGCGTTATATCATAATGTCCTACTGAAAATGCACATGGTTGTTTTGTACATTAACATTTTTGACCAAAAACATTGTTGTGTTGTCACAATGAATGGAAGACCTGACTCTGGTAACTACATTTCTCAAGGCACAGAGTAGGTGAGTTAACCCCTGATGCCCTGTCTCTCATCACCATGGCCACTGAATCATCCCCAGATTCCAATAAACTCATTATTCCTCATACCTCCCCATCTGCAACAAATCCTAAATGTGTACAGTCAATAACGTAAGTCACTCTCAAATAAGTGTGTCAGCTAAATGACAAACATTTAAATGTGTGTGGTTTTGTGTCTTGATGCATCATAACCAATCGAAACTATTCATGTCATAGCAGTTTGGTTCTGTGCGTGTGTGAGTGAGTGTGTTTGGTTTCACATAATAATCTAGTGAAAAAGTACAGGTGTGTTTGTGTGTGTGGTCCCATATCATAAGCTGAAAATATGAGGTGTGTGTGTATGTGCATTTCTCTGTATGTGGGTATGTCTGTGAGTACAAATCTGTCTGAACTGTGGGCGGATTGGTGTGGTTTCAGATGTAATAACTAAATAAGGCTTCAGTACAAGGGGGGTGGGGGTGTTGTCACACTGAATTCCCAATTTGCGGAAAATCTCCTGCACGCTTTAGGTGGCTAGTTAGTACCTGGAAAAAATTGGGTGACATCTTAATAATATAAAACATACTGACTGAGCTAGCCTGTGATACTGGCCAGCGCAGTATGTAAGCTATGGTTCTCGTGCAGTTTCTCCTACACCCCAAAGTTTTTATTTTACTGAACAACCGGTTTGGCAAGGGCAACATCACTGTCTGTGTGTGTGTGTGTGTGGGTGTGGGTGTTCCCGCTTCTCATGAGATCAGTTGAAGGGCTTTCTTTCATAGAGCTCTGTTGTCATGAAATAATCGACCCATACACGGGAGAGGCTCTGTCTCAACATTTAAATCTTTACTAAAGACTTCTCTTTGGAAGGTTTTTCCTCAATATTGACCTTCAACTACTGCTTTGCTTGCTCTTTGGGGAGTTTAGTTTGGGTGCCCTAAGAACTTTGTAACGACTGCATATGTAAAATGGGCTTCATAAAATACAAGTATTTTGTTGATTGTTGAACACAAATACATACACATTGTGTCTCTATATCTTGTCGCCTCTGTCCTCTCTCCTATATCATGTCGTCTATATCCAGTCTCCTCTGTCCTACATCCTGTTTCCTATATCCAGTCTCCTCTGTCCTCTCTCCTATATCCTGTCTCCTATATCCAGTCTCCTCTGTCCTGGCTCCTGTATCATGTCTCAAGTCACTTTCCCTCACACCTTCCATTTCTTTACATTATCCTCTATCTTCCTCTGCCCTTCACAGACTCAATTTCTAACTTTTTTTTAGAAATTTAAGTAAGCATACCTTGAAAAAGATTGTATGTACACAAATTGCATTACTGTGATATTACTACTATGATACTGGCCGTGAACGTTTGAATAATGCTATAGTGAGAGATACAATAAAATACATAAACTATCAGTCAGTAAAAGAAACAGGAAGCAGTGAAGAGGATATTGAAAACATGTATCCTCACAAACCCCCCCCCCCACACACACACACACACACACAGACACACACAAATACCCTCACTCATTTCCTCTCTCACTCTATAATCCTGTTTGTTCATGCTAGAATCTGAGTTAGCATAGCCAAACAAAATGATTAATTTCAGTATTTTTCTACACTGGCTGTGAATATCTGAACATAGACATGCAGTAATGTGCATTTGCTATGAATCAGCAATAGAAACAGGAAGCAGTGAAAGGATGATGAAAAACAAGCTATGAGAAAAGTGGGAAGGAATCAGGGGAAACCAGGGGCGTGGTGGAGATCACAACCCAAATGGAACAAAACATTAATATTTAAAATAACGATTTTTGGGATGTATTATAAAACACGTGAAATGAAAGGCATTTTGAAATCTATTTTAATGTATGATATACTTTAGATTTGTAACTAGTTGGGGCACACACATTTCTTTGGATACAGATAACTTGGCAAATGATTTCTATTTCACATTTCTATTTCAGTTTTTTTGCATACTATATTTGTTTAGGGCAGACATTCTCAAACTTATTGATTAGAGGCCCATTATTCAGTACTTGGTAGAAGCACATTTGGCAGCGATCACAGCTTCAAGTCTTCTTCGGGACACCCCACCGAGCTTTGCACACCTGGATTTGAGCAGTTTCTCCTATTTTTTCTTGTTTGGATTGTCGTTATGGGGTATTTTGAGTATACTGATGTCAAAAATGTCAATTATACATTTATTCTAAATAACAAAATGAGAAGTGAAGGGGTCTGAATACTTTCTGAAGGCGCTGTGTGAACCTTTGCCAGGTGTATGTACCAAAAATGCAGAACATACAGCAATCAGCCATAACATTATGACCAGTGACAGGTGAAGTGAATTACACTGATTATCTCGTTATCATGGCACCTGTCAGTGGGTGGGATATATTAGGCAGCAAGTGAACATTCTTGTCCTCAAAGTTGATGAGTTAGAAGCAGGAAACTGCAGCCCTTGTGGGGTGTTCCCAGTCTGCAGTGGTCAGTACCAATCAAAAGTGGTCCAAGTAAGGAAAAGAGGTGAACCAGTGACAGGGTCATGGGCAGCCAAGACTCATTGATGCATGTGGGAGCGAAGGCTGGCCCGTGTGGTCCGATCCAACTGACGAGCTACTGCAGCTCAAATTGCTGGAAGAGTTAATGCTGGTACTGATAGAAAGGTGTCAGAACACAGCGCATCGCAGTTTGTTACGTATAGGGCTGCATAGCCACAGACCATTCAGCGCTGACCCCTGTCCACTGCTGAAAGCGTCTACAATGGGCACGTGAGTATCAGAACTGGGCCATGGAGCAATGGAAGAAGGTGGCCTGGTCTGATGAATCACATTTTCTTTTACAACATGTGGATGGCCGGGTGCGTGAGCATCACTTACCTGGAGAACACATGGCACCAGGATGCACTATGGGAAGAAGGTAAGATGGCGGAGGCAGTGTGATGCTTTGGGCAATGTTCTGCTGGGAAACCTTGGGTCCTGCCATTCATGTGGATGAATTTCATTGACACATACCACCTACCTGAGCATTGTTGCAGACCATGTGCAATCTCCTTTTTAGCTTCCAGAATTAGGTGCTGTTGCTTTCCATTTTCCCTGACAATTGGAGCATTGGGTGTTTAGGCACACAGACGGTGACAAGATACCTACAATCTATTTACCGTTATTTAACCAGTCAAGCTGATTAAGTACCAATTCTTATTTACAGCAACGACCTGAGGGGAATGTTACGGGGGGATAACTGTCTTGCTCAGGGACAGAACCACATAGCATAACACCCAAACCTTAACCTAACATTAACATCAACCGCAAACCCTTTACCCTAACCCAGCCTGAAATACAAGTTTGAGCCTAAACTTAGGACTTGAGGTGTGTGTTCAATAGTACTACCCAGATTGTTACTAGTTTATAGTAGTCTTTTTTAAATTGCTGCTAGTGTACAGTGTTATGTATATTGTTACTTTATTTTATTATTATTTTCTGTCAAGATATATTTTTGCTTATAGACTCTTCTTCTTAACTCTTACTACGTCGTTTGTCGGGTGCCATGTCATAAGAATTTCATTGTACAGGATGACGCTGTCTTGACATTTGACTTCTATGGTTATGTAAGAGTGTGTGGGTGTGGGTGTGTGCGTGT
>JACXGI010015123.1:0-17900 GCA_016801175.1 Esox masquinongy
CCCCCCCCCCCCACACACATACACACTGACTCTGGCCATTCCCCATTGGCAGCACATCCTACCGCAAGAAGCACAATTGGCACTTTAAGTGCCTGTCCCAGAGAGACTGTTTAGAACCTTGGAACGCAGTTTGAACGCTGCTAGAATGTTAGAATGGAACATTACAATGCCATAAGGCTCCATGGATCTCTCCAGGACACGCACCAGTGGCTCTGAGGCAGCACATTAGATTATTTCACCACACGGGTCAGCGATGAGGTGGGAGGAGACGAGAGAGCGCAAAGTATTCTGCAAGACACATTTAACCCCCCTCACCACTTCAGCACAGGCCTCTCTCACTATCACTCCCGATTTATCTGCCGCTGTCTCTTTCTCTCTCTTTCCGCTCTGTCTCTCCCACCCAACCTGTGCTCGGCCTCCCTCCCTCCCTCCCTTTCCCTGTTCTCTCACACTCCCCCTCTCGGTTGTTTTCCGAGAGGGTCTTTACACAACGTTGGCATTGAGACAAACAGCAGTGGGTGGGGTATAACTGGCACTGAGTCAACACTGCCACTTCCCTGTAATGCTGACTGACAGTGTGCCGGTACTATGTGACGAGTGAAGTAATAACATTGAGGTGCGAAATGACAACACCAGTGTAAGAACTTTGGTGGTTCTGCTTTGACCTTAGTAGATGTTTAACAGCTGTTTACGATACTGGCATTTCTCAAACCCCAGTCTGAGTACCAGTTCCGGTCCCTGGAGGAATGAATGTTGGTCTATGGCATTTACCTCATGAAAAAGATTGTGCTGATGCTTCCTTCATAGAAAAGGAGTTAGGTGCATATTTAGTGGTTGGCACATACAGGGTGCTTTCCATTTCACACCTACAAATTTGACTCTAGCATTTGAACAGTTTGAGCCATAAGTTATAATGACCCTTTATAATAAAGGTATGACTCCCAGGAACACGTGACATCTGTAACCCTCTGTGACGCTCAAAAGTAATTTTTTACACTCAATGACTACTTGATGATTCCCTAAAATGTTCATGAACTTCCAAATTCCATATCGATTAATTTCAGTAACTACAAACCATATACCTAAATCCTTCAGAATTCAATCTGGTTAACCTAACTCAAAACTTACTTATGAATCCAATAGGGCTGGACAATTAATCGAAATTGCGACATTGACATGTGCAATATCCAAATCGCCAACTTAGGCGATTTTCAGCTCCAAAATGGTGAATGATATACTTCATGCGATGCAACAGGCATGTATTGTATGTCCGTATTTTTTTTTTCTTGCAGGTGCTGTAGGTCTTTTTGTAAATTACTTAAATACCTGGACTAATTTTGTTTAAATACTTGATGGTTTCTCAATGTTAGTTAGAGTTAACACTGCAACTGCTAGCGAAAACGTCTGCTTCAAGTTAGCGAGTGGCACCAATATTGTCCTACATACACAACAGCATGGTTATTAAATTTTTGGCTTCAATGTCGGTGCCAACAAATAACCTTAACATGGGAGAAAATATACCTCAAAGGTGGAGATATTTTGCCTAACCAGCTATGGCAACGGCACAAACATAAACGCTGAAAACGCCATTGCATTAAATGAGCAGTTAAACGAACGGTTCAACACAGGCTGCACCTTCAAATTGGTAATAACTGTAAAATAGAAAACACTTAACTTTAACTCGATTTTTATTCAGTTTAATGCAACATTATGTAGGCTATGATCACTACTTTTAAGTGAGGTTATATACGCTGGTTATACACCCATGTTTGAAATTCGCAAATCATAACCATAATTGCAATTTTTGTCAAAAAAATTGCGATTAAATATTTAATCCAAATCGTGCAGCCCTTGAATCCTATAAGAAACACCCTTAGCCACTGTGCATCAATATCTTGATGTTGCTTGAGCTAATTGTTATGGGAGCAGCCTAAAGGCAAAATAAATGTGTTTTATTTAATCACATAATTGTTTCCAAAAACCCCAATATGTCCTAAAATAGAAAATGACTATGCTTGATGGACAATGCCGTAACTGTTAGAACAATTCACTGCGTTAGGGTAGCAGATATCAAAGAAAATGTGCAAAAACAAAAAGAAAAACATTTCAAAACAAAAAACAATGGCCAATATTTATTTGAGGAATAAGGCCATGCTATGCCAGTCCCTGGCACAAAAATATTTGAGAAAATCTGCACAATGTGTTTTTGTCTCCAGGTTTTCCATACATCCCTGTACTCGTCCCACACTCCTCCACTCTCTTTCACTCTCTCCTTCCATTGCTGTCCATCTGAGCCACACAAGACCTTCAGTCTTAACTTTTCTAGCGTTGGTTCTTAGTATCAGCAGCAGGTGACTTCAGGGCCATCTGACATAGTGAGAGTGATGTCATAGCTCAAAGGCAGAGACTGGCCAGGACTCTGTTATGACTGTGATTCTCCCCCCAGGGTTCTAGTATTATTTTCTCACTCTTGTTCGTCACCTGTCTCTCTCTTGGCCAGGTAACTGTGAGATGACTGTTATGAATTTGTTTCCCTCCACCAAGGATCAACGCTCTCTCTCCCCTTTTCTCTCTCTTGCCAAGTGTGACTATAAGGGGACCTCACACTCTCCATCCCTCTTATTCTGTCTCCCCATCCCTCCATGTCTCCCCCTATCCCTCCCTGATTGTTTTTCTCTCCCCTGCATGACTGTTGAACCACTCCGGACTCTGAATGGGGCTGTTTGACCAAGCGTGTCTGGTAAAGTCTCTCTCTTTCTCTCTCTGACACACACACACCTGAAAAGTACAGTAGGTGCCAGCTCCTGGCCTGTTTAACTGTTTGCCTGCCTGCAAGTAAACCTGCCTATTTCTTTCTGCAGATCACCAAATGAGGAAGTGCTAGTGTGTGACGGAGCAGGTCATTTCAGGACCGTTGTTCTATTCTGACTTCCAGTATCGCTGCACGGTGATGTCAGAACAGAGCTGCTTCAAGGCAGCTGCAGGAGGCATCCTTCACTTTGTCTGCATCTCAAATTGCACACTACTTCCTGTTTAGTGCACTACATCTGCCTGGGCAAAATAAAGAATAGGGTAACATTTGGGATGCAGATTTGACTGAGCACTCTAGCCAGGGAGATAGAGAGGTGTTTATTTATAGCTGATCAACAGTCCCTGTTGTTGGGCTGTGGGCACTGGAACTGTCAGACCCAATGGAGACAAACACACTGACTGGCTAGGCCAAGGCCTGGACGTCACACCGTCGGAAACACATACAAGCCCAGGCAGGCAGGAGAATGTACACACAATGTTTGCATAAATTCACACACACACAATGCTCGCATAAGTACGCAGAGATACTCCTACACACAAACACAAAACACACAGAACACACACTCTTTTTTTCAGTCTGTTGGGTCTCCTGTAAGATAAGACATGATGGCTCCATCATCTCTGCTTTCTACGTATGAATAATACAGATGCCAATATCAAGCTGGGGTGATGTTCCACCACATCGTAATGGGACAGGAGAGGGGGGAGAGATAGAGAGAGAGAGAGAGAGAGAGAAAGGTGATGGAAAGACAGAGAGTGAAGGAGAGAAAAACGGAATGGGACAGGATTAACGAGGATAGGCAGAGTGCAGAGTGAGGATAGAGAGAACAGAGGGAGAAAGAGAGAGAGAATGTTCATCATGCATAAAGCTCTGTGTGTTAAAATTAGTCTCTTTGCCAGAGATCCAGTCTGAGTGATTAGCCCCTTCTCCTCCATCAATTCTCAGTTCATCATCTGTCACACACACTTTACCTGACACATACAAACACACATACACACCAACCCCTCCTCATCTGGCACTTCATACAAAATCACCTGTTGGAAAAAAGGAAAAAAACAGAAACGTGACACTACCATTAAAACTAATCAGCACTTCTTTATTCCTGCTTCCTTGCCGGTATCGCCATGGAAACCCACTGAGAGTTGTCACTGGTTATCGACAACATTGGAACCTTGGAGAGTTGGGTGAGTCAGATAGAAATAGAGGGAGATGTGGGGGGTATGGCGTCAAAATAGAACAAAGGATAATGAAAAAGAAATGAGAAAGAATGAAGAGGAACAGGTAGAATAGTCCTTATCTCTCTGCTGTTTAACCAGTAAACATGGAGCCTTCTGGAGGCTGGAGGAAGTTGAGGCGGATCTGAGCCCTGTCAGGGAGTGGTTATATGGGGATACCAGTCCATCTCACAGCCTCACACACAGCCTACCTTCTTCACACAGCCTGATTTTTTGTAAGGAAAGGGTTGCAATATGGGACTTCAACCAACCCCACTGATGTTCTATAACATTTCCGAAGCAGCCGGTAATAATTAAAAGAATGGCAATATGTGTATTTACCTCAATAGCAACAAATTCAGTTGGTTGATTACCCTTTTTTCATGTGCAAATTCTAGAGGGTTCTCTGTTACAGTAGTCAACACAGGTTAATTTATGCTGGCAAACAGCTCCAATAAACTTTCTCTACTCTTCCTGCTAACCCTATGTGGAACACCTTGAAGGACAAGTTTCCGCAGAAACACAGCTAACAGCAGAAAAGCCTTTAGAGTCCTATCACAGTGACATGTTAATGTTTCACCTCAGTCTGTTCAGTTATTCACTTAATCAGCCTAGCCTGCAATACATACATCCAACCAGTCATAAAAATACATATCCATAACAGTTTACCAAGCTAGCACAGCAGCCTCTCCCAAAGAGAAAGCAGCAGCCTTTCTCAATGAGATAACAATAGAACATCAAAATCCTTTACTGAATTGTATAGTTTATGAACTCAAATAGTGCACGTTTTTGTGTGTGTTTGCGTGTTGCCTTCTCTGTACATGCATGTACTGCGTGTGTGCGTGCGTGTATGTGCATATATCTGTGTGTGCCGTTCTCCTTTGCTGAAGCCATCTGGGCAGCTGTGGTGACATAAGGCTCTTCCAGACAATGGAGATGTATGCAATGCAAACCGAGGACACGGTGAGTGGAGGCACCAGGGGAGGGCAGACCACATTATAGGGGACAGCGGCGGCTGGTGCAGCTCGGACCGATAACACCAGCCTGGGTGCTAATGTTTGACTAACCGACAAGTTTACACAGCTTTACAGCCGACACAGATGACATGTGTTGCAATCCAGCCACCACAGAGGGCCCAGGGCCTGTACCCACAAATCAGAGTAGGAACGCTCATCTAGGAGCTGCCTATAAAATCTGATTTCTTATGATCTAAAGGTCAAAACTAGATGAGCACTCCCTTTCAAACACAAAATGCTAAACAGCTTATAAACGTGAGTAAAGTCTTGCTATGGGAGAAGAACACGTCCCCCAGGTTATATCATATTGCTTCGTGAGACATAACATCATGGGACACTCACAAGAGTTCAGCACATTAACAATAGCCAGACTGGGTTATCCATCTACCAGTCGGTCCGTAGGGAGAGAAACTGTTCTATATCCAGGGTGCCTGGCCTGTGTCCCTGACCCTCTTCTGTCACCCGTCAGGAGGGGCGATTGATTGACTGCCTGATAGCCGCGCCCGTCATTCACTGCGTGAAGGCATTTCCTGTTGAGGCCTGGTGCTCCTGCTGACACTGAAGATGTGCTGGTGCTATTGTGCTGACTGCTTAGATGTGTGGGAGAGTGACTGGCAGAACAATCTTTCCATGGACCACATTGTTAAAACTAATGAAGTCATCATATCATCTGTCCAGGTAGTCTATCCATTTACTTTTACATTTAGCCATTTAAGAGGCAGACATGTCCAAAACAACATACAGTTACTATTCAAATGCACCTAAAGGGAAATGGCTTATCACTTGGAGAGAGTTTGAAAAGACGGGATCCCAAATCTCAATAAGTTAAAAGCTTTTCTAGGATGAGCACAATGGGACAGTGGCTACTACAATAAAGAACAAGATCAATACCTGAATGTGGTGGATAGCTGCAGAGCACTCAGATCAAATGACTTGTTTCTGTTAGTTAAATTTGTCAGTTCTCCTGGCCTGAATGAGGAAAGACACTGAACTTAAAAACACTTCAAGGTCTATTTTGGAGCTCTTCCATTTCATAATTAACTGTTTTGCCATGAAACACAGGTGAAATATGATCTTAAAAATCAAGCAGCATGACAAGAAATGTTTTCAACAGTCTTTTTTTCCAAAATGATGTCATACAGGAAAGATAAAATTGTTTATGTGGTAGGCCTATGATCGGTGCTTTTAGACACTATGTCTATGATGTTCACTAGACATATTTACAACAATTAAAACAGTTTGGAAAGTCCTTGTTGTTGTCTTTCTACCATTCTCATCCTCTGTGTTTCCCTCAAACTAAATATTTTGAATTATAAAATAAATATAAAGTACAAAGTGAAACCTTAAATCTGAATAAAATGCAGTTTTAGCCTCTTGGTCATCATTGTGGTTTTACTTAATTCATTCCGCCTGTAATGGGGCGGAAAGAATCGTTACATGAAAACTGGAATTGGAGATTTATACATTGGCCAATTTGTGCAGTCAGCCTAAAACAGGACAGGAGGACAAGACATTACATTACATAGCTCATTATTGCAGTATGCTTGGCAAAGCGGGACATTTGAATTAGCTGAATGCCATCTCAATTCTTCGCGACGAATGAAGCTGTGAAATGCTATCATATCGTTACGGTCACAGCACATCAATAACGCATGAAACAGTCAGAATTGTAACATAACTAAAGCTGATGCTTAATACCTCATGCTGCTAGCCTACACAACAGGTCTGATACTACAACATTATTCTACTCAGACAGTAATGGAACTTCATAGGGTCAAAAGGTCATTCTAGGGCTACCTTCCCATAGATAGACCAGGCTGGTGGTTTGGACTGTAGTCCCCAGCTGAATGTTTACATTTCAAGAGATCCAGATTCACCACCTGTGTTGTGCTGTGTTGTATTGACCAAACTTCTCATTAAGTTCAAAGGAAGTAAACGTGAAAATATCCCTATAGAGCTATGTCTGAACTACCAATGTATTGTTTAATGTTTACTACTAAGCTTACTATATGTAATAACACAGTAGGTAGTGAATTAAAACCAAACACACAAACATATACAACAAATTGCATGAATAACACTAAGGCTGTGTGTGTGCGTGTGTGTGATGTGTATTTGTCTCTGTGTCACTTCACATTCTGCACTATTTACTAATTAACAAAAACAATATCATAGGCTTATTACTCAACTCCAATACGGATCCACAGCACTTCACAGATCTGAATGTATCCAAAATGAGCTATGATACTTTTCATCGATTTTAACCAATCTCTGAAAAAAAGCGGAGTCGCTCAAGATCAGCGTTGATTCGACACAGGCAGGAGCCGCAGATGAAGGCTGACTTCACAAAATAACGGTCCATATATAGACACAGAAAACATACGCGTTTCGTATGTTCTAAAAAAGCTCTACAATACACTTGCAGCATAATTTTAAAGAGGCAACATTGGGAGAAATCGCAGTTCATTGTCCCTGCCTGGTGCCTGAACTGTCGTTCTCATGCCTTATAAATTGTTAATATAATCGTTACATTGCTAGACATTGTAGCAAAAATGAACACATTTTTCAACGATAAATTATGTTTCTCAAACGCCAGTGACTTGGACGAAAGAAATTCTAATAGAACCTCGTCCGACCACTCGTTAGTGTAAATCTCTGTCGGCTATTTTGTTACCTCTCGGCTGCGGTCGAAGCAGGCAAATAGCAACAGGCCAGGGATGGAGAAAATGAAGGATATGCCGCAGACACACATTGTTATTGTTTTTTTGCACACAGAACATAAGCAGAATGTCTTACCGGGCTTTATCTCACAAAGCTTGTATTTCTCGAAGGTCTTTATTCAGTCTGACGATGCTTTGAGTTGTATGGCTGTCTGAAGACTGAAGGCGGAAACAGGAACTGAGGAGGGAGAGAGACTGCTGCGTGAACCCGAGTAGTCACTCCGCTCTGCTTGGCTTCTACTGAGGAGACTCGAATTGACACAGAGCTGCATTGCGCATGCTTGTGTCAATTCAATGAGCGGTTCGTTCTGCACAGTCTATCCAGTCTTCTGGGGCGGTTTTGCCGCCGCCGCAATGATGCGTTGTAATTTTCAAAATTTGAACCTATTGGACTAAATTGTGTTTCAGCTCTTTTTATATAATGGTAGGCCTATTTGTTACAACCAGAATAGAATAACATATAAACAGATCGATGTTGCGTTAAAAGTAGATTTAATTAGGTGTATGTCTACTTTTAATGCAGGCTACCGACAAATGTTGTGTTTATTATCAAAATCCAATGGGGAAAATGTATTGGCATAGGCATACAAGAGTAGGCCTCGTTTTTTCCTGGACCTTTAATAGTTATCCTAATTTTCACAGGTTTGGATAAAGTGGGTGAAAGCTGAGTATATTTCTTTGCATGTTTGACACATAGGCTTTGTATAACCGCTCTTTCACTGGCATTGTCCAAATAATAACACTACCGCTTGTAAACAAATGAGTTAAACACGAATTATCCTAAAATCTAAGTCATCCGTTATTTCCCTAGCAGCATATAGCAACACCACAGGCCTATCCTTGAAATACAGATTAGGTGAACCTACCAACCGATTTGTTTACACTTCCCAGCAGCATCAACCTAAGTGATATGCATGAAGCGTCTCTGTGTAGGAGTGCTCATCTGGGGTCTGAGACACTTTTTTATCATGATAACAATCATAATAGGCTATATGTGATTTATAAAATTATATTTTCAACAAGAATAATCTTCAAGTGCCTAAAAAATCAATAATTATGTATAACCGTATTGTAATTAACAAATGGGAGGATGGAGTGAGCCTGGCTGAAAATTAGTCCAGGCCTGCTCTGAAAGCCCCAACCATTGTATCTATGGCCCCAACTTAAGGTACCCATTGTTTGGTGCTGGAACATTGGTTCATAAAGCAGTTTGTGTGTGGAGGTTCCTATAAGAGGAGAGTAGATCAGACGGGTAGGCTGGTCCTGTGGGACATTTAAGGGTTTGTAGAGGATAAGTCAACTCTTTGATGGATTGGAAGCCAATAGGCCAGCAAGGATGGGTTGATATGGCCAGACTTTGTGCCAGGACCCTTGTAGCACAGTTGAATGAGCTGTAATTTATCAATTGAATTTGCGGGCAGGCATATTATTTCTGACCAAAGCCATTATGTAAATTAAAATGTAGGTCTAAGTTACAGATCTCTACCTTGCTGCACTGCAATTTTTGCAAAACAAACTCAGACTATATCTACATAAAGATGTAGCAGCACTACATCTATATAAAGCAGGCAATCCACATAATATACAGCCATATTACTCTTCTGTAATAAACTAAATGTGTCTGAATAATAAATTATAATAACTAAAGGATACATTTTATATACATATAAAACTGCCACAATTTACACTGAAGTTGTAGTCATTCTGTTTGCTATTTTAGCTAGATTTCTAAGCGATTGAGATCAGAATAGATCCTGAGATAAAGCTGATATGCATGTATACCTAGTAGCTAGTCATTTAAACCAACTATGTTGTGCTAGTTCCACCCAGTGGTAAAAACATTCTAGTACAGCTATTGTTCTGAATGACACAGTTTTGGAAGTGTTTTGTCTTTTCAAGCAAATGTCTAGGTGAAGGGTAGGCCAGCTGGCAAAATGTGTCCTACCACATGCTTTAAAAACCCTAAAATGCTGAACAACCCTGAGACTGTCAAGGAGTTCCAAAGGTTTGTTCCATGAAAGGAAAAATCACTGTTTCTGGTTGTTCAGAGGCAGGTTATTGGTTAATGAAGCAGTTTGGTGTAGCTTGACCATAGGGTGAGGGGAGTTTCCTTAGTGGAAAGCAAGCCAATAGAGGTCAGTCAACAAGAAACAGGGTTATGTGGCAGATTTGTTTGTGTCAGGATACTTAGAGCACTGTTTGAAATAAGCTGTAATTTATTAATTCCAAAAGAACAATAGCCATATTGAAATTAACTATAAGCCTAAACACGTGTGTGTGTGTGTGTGTACCTTATGTTTAGTAATATAAAAACTGTTGTAATTATTTTTTAGTATAGGGGCCACTTACAACAATGCATATTCATGGTTAAAATTACAGATATCTGAAAATACTTCTACCAAACCATAAAAGCAAAGATTTGTTGGAAACGAGCGGATGCGACATCCATGTACAACGTTTTCTTACTGGATGGATACAAAATGTTTTGAAAGGGAAATGGGCGTGTGAACAGATGGGTATTGCGTCGTGTACTGTGTCATACGGTGTCATAGCAACCACATAAGACAACATGGTAAGTTATTTGGATGATGAAAATGCTCAGGAAATATCGTGTCAATGACTTGAATTTAATTGCAAGAATACTATTTTCACTAATTGTTAACGTTGGAGTGTTGATTATGTTTTTGTAGTTACTGTCAAACATGAACGAGTATCAGACCCAGTTACCCAACGTTACGTTACAGTAGCTAGCTATCTATCCGTATCTAAGTCGTGTTAGTGTACTGTACGTGGGTACAGTAGCTAGCTGACCTATGTGACAGAGCAGTCTGTATTTTCTTGCCGTATTGTGAATTTAACCAAATGTATTATTTGAACTTGACAAAATTAGACGACAGTATGTAGATAAACTCGATGTAAAGCCAGCTAATGTTAAATATCCAAGTTAGGTATGTTCAGTCTACGTTAGCTTTGCTACGCCTGATACTAGTGCGTGATGAAATGAACCAATCTGACAGGCGGTGGCAGCGGCTTGTCAGTTGCAATGTAACTAACGGTTAGTTAGTTTATACACACTAATGCCATTAGTAACGGCTACGCTGTTTGGCATTACGCTATTATTGTTAGCTAGCCATCTTTGCGAAGGTCAGGCAGAATTGACAGCTGACAATGTGCCTTGCTGGCTGAGCTTGTACTGTAAGCAACATTAGCTTGCTACATTATTAGTTAATTCTGTTGCATGACATGTACATAAGATTTTATCATTTGAATAACTAGTTAACAGTTTGTTTTGTGTTTCACAGGCGAAAGCAACGACCATAAAAGAAGCGCTTGTAAAATGGGTATGTACAGACTTATTCTAGCCTAAATCTGTAATGGTTTTTTTTGTATTGCAAACTACAAGGCTAGCTCTTGAACATTAATTTTAGAATATTTAAGACGAGAATAGCTGCTGATTTTTCTTGGTGTTCCTGTATGATTTGGACAGGAAGAAAAAACAGGGGAGAAAGTGGGTGAGGCAAAAGCTGTGAAGCTGTATGGCCAGATTCCTCCTATTGAGAAAATGGATGCCTCACTGTCCACACTCATCAACTGCGAGTGAGTGAAATGTTTTCCCACTGAATGTGTCAGACCTAATTTAATAGTACATGCTTACTCAAAGTATAAATATTTGGGAGTCTTTTATTTATCTGGTTCTTTGAAACCATGTCCATCTTTGTTTTAAAACCTGACAGTAGCATTAACTCACATAAGACCATAATATTACTGGTTTCACCCTAACTGTTTTGTTTTCTATATATTAATCTGATTTTCTCTTACCATCCTGTTACTGTGCTTTTCATAATAGGAGATTATCCCTATCTACAAACTGCATTGAAAAAATTGCCAACTTGAACGGCCTCAGTGAGTATTGAGTATAGTATCTCATTGTGTTTTTGTGGACACAACACTTCATATAGCCTTTAACATTAACAGAGAGATGCAAGTGGAAATAAGGGGGAATAACATGAAGTACCAGTCAAATGTTTGGACAAACCTACTCGTTCAAGAATATTTCTTCAGTTTTAATATTTTCCACATAATAAGTGAAGACGTCAAAACTATGAAATAACACAGAGAATAATGTAGCAACCAAAACAAAATGTCATAATGTAGATTCTTCAAAGTTGCAACCCTGTGCCTTGATGACAGCTTTGCACACTCTTTGCATTCTCTCAACCAGCTTCATGTGGTAGACACCTGGAATCCATTTCAATTAGCAGGTGTGTACCTTGTTACAAGTTAATTCATTATGGAGTTATATGGATGGTAACAAGGTAGGGCTGGTAAACAGAAGACCATCATTATGTATGTCCTGTAGTGGTCCATATTATGGCAAGAACAGCTCAAATAAGCAAAGACAAATGACACTCCATCATTACTTTAAAACTTGAAGGTCAGTCAATCCAGAAAATGTCAAGAACTTTGAAAGTGCAACCGCAAAACCAATGAAGAGCTATGATAAAACAGGCACTCATGAAGACTGCCACAGGAAAGGAAGACCCAGAGTTACCTCAGCTGCATATGTGCATTAGAGTTACCGACCTCAGAAATCAGCAATTAACTGCACCTCAGATTCCAGCCCAAATAAAGTAACAGACACATCTCAACATCAACTGTTCAGAGGAGACTGAGTGAATCAGGCATTTATGGTCGAATTGGTGCAAATGAACCACTACTGAAGGACACCAATAAGAAGAGACTTGCTCGGGCCAAACATTAGAAACCTGTCTTTTGGTCTGATGAGTCCAATTTTGAGATTTTTGGTTCCAACTGCCATGTCTTTATGAGACACAGAGTGGGTGAACAGTTGACCTCCTCATGGTGGTTCCCACTGTGAAGCATGGAGGAGGAGGTACGATGGTGTGTGGGTACTTTGCTGGTTACACTGTGATGTATTTAGAATTCAATGCACACTTAACAAGGCACACTCCCATCCAATCTGGTTTGCGCTTAGGGGGACTGTCATGTGTTTTTCCATGGGACAATGACACATCTGAGTGCTGCATCAGATAACCTGTCTCCACAATCACCCGACCTCTACCCAATTGAGATGGTTTGGGATGAGTTAGACTGCAGGGTGAAGGAAAAACAGCCAACTTATGCTCAGCATTTGTGGAAACTCCTTCAATAATGTTGGAAAAGCATTCCAGGTGATGACCTAATGAAGCTGGTTGAGGGAATGCCAAGAGTGTGCAAAGTTGTAATCAAGGCAAAGGGTGGTTACTTTGAAGAATTTAAAATATACATGTTTTTTGATTTGTTTAACACTTTTTGGTTACTACACAATTTCATGTGTTCATAGTTTTGATGTCTTCACTATTATTCTACAATGTGGAAAATAGTAGGCTAAAACTAAAGAAATACACTTGAATGAGTAGGGTGTCCAAACTTTTGACTGCTACTGTACATGAAGAGAGGTGTGACAATTATCTCTTTCTCACAGAAAACCTACGGATATTATCACTCGGAAGGAACAACATCAAGAATCTAAACGGACTGGTGAATATGTCGTCGATGTTGTAGGCTATATTATCAATCAATGTTGTACAGTTGCTCCAATAGAACATTTGAACCGGATTTGAATGAAACGTTCAAACAGTGCAGTGCATTTGGAAATTATTCGTTCTAAAATGGTTCTAATTGTTTTTTTCTTCATCAATCTACACACAATACCCCATAATGATCAAGCCAGAACCAAGCCATAATGTTGAAGGAATTGTCTGTAGAGCTCAGAGACAGGATGTGTTATTGGGTATAGAGAGGTGTGTGCCTTTCCAAATCATGTTTAATCACCTGAATTTACCACAGGTGGACTCCAAGTTGTAGAAACATCTCTAGGATGTCATGGCAAAGGGTCTGAATACTTATGTAAATGTGTTATCTCTGAATTCTTGCAAGCATTTCTAAAAACTTAAAAAAAACATTTTTGCTTTGTCATTATGAGGTATTGTGTGTAGACTTGATGAAAAAGTCGATTTAATCAATTTTAGAATGAGTAACATTCAAAATGTGGAAAACATAAAAAACATAAAATGTGGGAAAAGTGAAGGGTTCTGAAGACTTTCTGAACGCACTGTAAATGTTGACTCACCATTGATGGTCTCTGCAGGAGGCTGTTGGCGACATTCTAGAGGAACTGTGGATTTCCTACAACCTAATTGAGAAGCTCAAAGGAATTCATGTCATGAAGAAGCTCAAAATCCTTTATATGTCCAACAACCTGGTCAAGGAGTGGAGTAAGCGATGATTGAATTTCCATGGGCCAAGAGTGTGTCATATTGTCTACAGTACAATATGTTTGTGGTTGCATGAACAGCTAATGCTTAATCTGTGTTTTAGTTGTGGAATGGTGATAATATAACCCCAGCTCAGTGAACTGTACCATGGTCCTTATGATTGTAATGTCATCCCAATGCCTCATTAAGTCATATCTGATAACATGATTAATTTTTGCTCTTTAATCTGGTTATTCAATTGCAGCGGAGTTCTTAAAGCTGGCTGACCTTCCATCCCTAATGGACCTGGTGTTTGTGGGAAACCCCCTGGAAGAAAAATACTCTGCTGAGGGGAACTGGATAGAAGAAGCCACCAAGAGGCTGCCCAAGTTGAAAAAAATAGATGGTAAGACTCATTATTTCATAATATTATTTTCATAATATTTCACAGTGCTTATTTACGGTTTTGCAATTTATGTGTCAATGATTCTCTCCTCTCCAGGGACCCCAGTGATCAAGCATGAGGATGATGAAGAGGGAGACAGTTAACACATTCCACTTCAGATTTGAACATTTACAGGTTGTTATTATAGAATAAAAATGTTTCTACTGAAATAGTTTCTATGCTAGCATCGTTTAGAGTCAATCCACCAGACAATATACTAGGCTGTTTTCCATTTCTGAAGCTGAAGCGTCTAAAATCTTTCCACTGGTTTTGGAGAGAATATCTCTCTTTGAAGCACATAGCTGATACTTTTAATTCATGATTTCCATGAAGGTAACATGAAACAGACAGTGTAGTTACAATGATTGGTATCATGTATGTATGTTACTGTTGGTACAAGTTTTCTAAAAGGTACTAGTTAAATTCCCATTAGTCCTGTCCACCAGCAAGCTACAATGTTACATTCCCATTAGTCCTATCTAGCATCTAGCTACAAGGTTACATTCCTATTAGTCCTGTCCAGCACCTAGCTACAAGGTTACAATGCCATTAGCAAGTAATACTTTTTAATACATATTTATTTTTAAGTACAATGTCATCTTTATTTCTTTATTCCAAAAAGCACAATTTCATCTTTCTATAAGTTCTAATAGTATTTTTTCCCTCATGAATCCTGATTTTTACTCTTCAAAGACTTTACTCTTCTGATCTGCATGTAGCCATGAAAGAGCCATAATGGAGTTGCACAAAAAAGTGGCCAAGGGGAGAAACATGTAAAGTATTTTCTGGGCATGAATGGATGAAAACTGTATTTAGAAAATATGTATGAACTAAAGAGTACATGTAGCTCTTGTCTTCACAGTACATTAATGTTTGTAATGTTTTTTTAAAAATTATAAGGCATGTTTGTATAAAATAATATATGAAATGAAGAATTTAAATGTTGGTGATTTTTTTAAATGCTGTTTTAAATGTTGAGGTTTGGTACATTACATTAAAAACTATTGAAGTCATATTTTGTGGTGTGTCCTTTTTGGCGAGTAATAAAAGCTTGAGGAAACAGATGAATGTTACCCTACAATTATTATAGTCATATTTATGATATGCAGATTGAACAGCAGCAGTCCATCCAGGAAATTTGTTCTCATCCAGCTAAGTAACTTAATTGCATTGCACTAATTGAACACATTAACGTCACATTTACTACCAACTCCAAAATGCAAATTTACTCAAATGTGGAAGTGAAATTATGACTACTATAACTACTAACAACAAACAAAATGTTATTGAAAGATGAGCTAGAGCATACAGTTTTCAATCAAATATGACAATACATGCAACTTTGTGTGCTCAATTGATGTCTGCTGAAGCAATATCACATGACTACTGAAAAGGTATGAATTGTGGTTTGTTATGACACTAACTTCCAAATTAATTGAAAACAATGGGGTAAATTACAGCAATATATTCATTATGGAATGCTAACTAGTCTCGGTTTTTCAGCAATGAAAATGAAGATGCTTATGTCTGCAATCACCAACACTGTGAATTAATATTGTTTCCAATTATGCAGATGAGCTACATTTAATCATTTGTACAATGACAAGCAGTCATCACAGTAAAATCTGATGGGTTTATTTTGAGTGAAAGCCTAACTTACAAAGTGATATACTGATATGTATATAGAAATTCAAAGTGTATTGAAAAAAACATTTTGCTATCATGCTTTTTGTGTATAAAAACATTTGTTGATACAGTATAAGAACAGTATATTAATGCACAAGCAATAGTATTGGTAAATGATGACAGAACAAATCAAAGTACCGTGGAAATTAGTAATTATTAAAAAATATATTTTTAGTACATTTTCAAAGCTGATCTCTGTTCTCATGCTGAAACATGGATATTGGCATATTTACTCTGGGCATATGGCCTGTGGGACAAAAAACTCCTTGATTCTTGAGCCATATGCTATTTTAAAATATGCTCAAAGTAGATTTATCTACAATTGATTCATTTTTGGAAGGATTTTATAATGTACTGTACCTCAGTAGGGCCAGATGGCACAACCATTGGTGCCATGAGTTCAATGTGAGCAGTAAGAAGAAGGACAGAGTGTTTTAGATTGGTCCAGGCACCTGGCATGGTGGCTTGTTTGTAAATCACATATTCTCAAATTAGTGGTGACAATATTGCTGGTAAAATACAATGCAGTAGTCGTTAAATGCTTTTAACTGAATTTCCCTGTATACCTCAGCCTTGTGCACAGTTTTATCAACTCCTTTGTGCAGTGTAGGATCCCAGACAATCTGAGGAAAATGATATTAGCAGTGTGAAAACTGCTATGAATTAATAAAATATTACTCAAATGTGTCTTTATCCTCAGGTAGCTAACAAATAATAATAATGGTGAACCTCCTTCTTAAACTGTTCCTTCTGGAAGACCCAGTTGAGGCGACCTTCACTGTTCTCCTATACAGCAAGGATCTCAGGCTCTGCCACCCGGCTCATGCTAATCAGACTTGGAGTGTTGGCATTGGAGTATTCCGGCTTAATGGGAATAATAGCAGGACTCTCAACATTTGCAATAGGTGGTAGAAGTCAGGCTACTCCGCTCATAATCATACAAAACAATCAGTAGATGACAGGCAGGGATGGATGTCTCCAGTACTTAGCTACAGGACAGACAGAGGGAGGATCTGCCTGATGAAAGGAGGATCTCATCCCCCTGGGCATTCCTGCAAGCTGTTAGTAGGATTTCCTTTGTGTAAGCTTGGACATTTCCTTTGTGTAAGCTTGTCTGTTGGGAGGTTCCCACACATTGCATTGATTCCGGTCGTTGGGAGGAATTTGTCCATCTCTGCTGGGATTAGGCCAGATAAATGGAGGATCTCCAACCTCTGGGCATTAACGCTGATTGATTTATATACCCACATTTACACAGAGAAATCAACAAGAGCTAGTGTGCAAAGCTGTCATAAAGGTGGCTACTTTGACAAAGCTACAATATGAAATGTATTTTGATCTGTTTAACACTTTTTTTGGTTACCACATGATTCTATGTGTCATTTCCCTTTTTTGACATCTTCACTATTATTCTACAAGGTAGAAAATAACAAAACTAAAGTAATACCCTTGAATGAGCAGGTGTGTCCAAACTTTTGACTGATTCTGTATATGGAAAAATGACTGGCAATTGGACTTCCTGAACCATTTAAGGGGGAGTTAGGTTTAGAGTCGCTGCTTTTTGCGGATGATGTGGTCCTGATGGCATCATCGGCCTGTGACCTTCAGCACTCACTGGACCGGTTTGCAGCCGAGTGTGAAGCGGTTGGGATGAGGATTAGCACCTCTAAATCTGAGGCCATGGTTCTCAGCAGGAAACCGATGGAGTGCCTCCTCCGGGTAGGGAATGAGGCGTTACCCCAAGTGAAGG
>JACXGI010015124.1:0-17899 GCA_016801175.1 Esox masquinongy
ATATATATATATATATATACACATATATATCTCACTCAGAAAACAAAGACTCCTGAAATTGCTGTGTGACCCTAACTAACTCTTATTTCGTTGCAAATGTGTAAAGCTAAGAAAGGGGAGTGGAACAGGAAAGTACAGGTCTGGAGGAGGAAACACGTGGCAGCTTCCACTGACCTGGCTCCCTGAATGTGGGGTGTGTGCTGCAGTAGTCATTCTGAGCCTGGACGAGGCAAATCAGAGCAAGCTGATACACAAGCAGGACCCACCACATTGTCCTCAAACCAGAGGGGAAAACCCAGATATCTGTATCAAGATCTCGCTCCGAACTGCTTTTGCAAGGCCGCTCTGACAGGAGAAACATTAAAATAATGTTTAAAGTCTTGTATTGTAATTATTTTACTTCAAATTGTAGCAATTGTGAAAATAATTACAAAAGTAGTCTGTATAAATGTAAAACATTTCCTCACAACATTTTAAAAATAAAAGTAGAAAACTAATAAGCAGTAAATAAAATGAGTCCCATTTACACGTTGTGGCTAAAATGACCTTTAGCAAGGTACATTCAAGCCCTAATAATATTTTGTGCTAACATGGATGCTTTAAATAGTCAGCACAATCCTTTCACTATTTTGTCTATAAACCATTCAGATCAGCTGTAGAAAATATGTGAT
This sequence comes from Esox masquinongy, assembly GCA_016801175.1. Taxonomy (NCBI): domain Eukaryota; kingdom Metazoa; phylum Chordata; class Actinopteri; order Esociformes; family Esocidae; genus Esox; species Esox masquinongy. Next base: position 672 of record JACXGI010015124.1, read on the forward strand.
TGACCAGAAGCTCAGAATTAGGCTGCCTGCTAAAATGTAGCCCATTTCTCCTAATCTTGTTCACATTTGAATCGTTTAGACAGGTGTAGATTTTTAAAATATGCATTTTGCTCTGATTGTCAGATCTCATAAGTGTAAACAAATTAAATCTGAGATCAGGATGAAGGTAGCATGTTAGAACCAGGTAGGGAAAGGCCATTATTGTGAATGGAGTCATGGAGAAACTGTTAACTACTTCATGTACCCTGTATGTTTTCTAAGTCATCATCCATTGTTTTACCAAGTGAGTCTAATTAAGATTAATGTTTTTTAAAATGGAGTTCTGAAACTACAATAATTTCCCTATTCATCCCTCCCTGTTGCATTGTTAACAATCATAACTGATAAAAATAGTAATTACCTTGTATGCTTACGATCTTCCATCTCCTCTGCTTCGAAGACTCTTATTCTCTTTCTCCCTTCGTGGATCGTGGCTTTTTATACTGGCCTCTTTTCCAGTGAATGGGTGTGAAAGAGGACAACCGGAAATAAACAGGTGGCTGGGAGAAGTACGGGAAAGCAATGTGAGCAGTTGAAGAACTACCGGTGACTGCTTTGGCTTTAGGATCATCTGACAAAGCCCTGGAACAAAATACCTTTTGTCTTTTGTGTTTGTGTAAGACCTCTATGATCACCAGACCTCTATGAACACTGACAATGACTTAATGTGAAGATGCTGATGACATAGGAGCGCTAAAAAAGCATTTGGAAACCAAATATCTAATCTGAAATACTGTAGAATTTCATGTTGCCCTCATGGAGCCTAAAGAACAGGACAATTTATTTGCATCAATAGTAGCTACTCTTCCCTGGGTCCCCGTAAAACAAAAAAATATGACAAATATAAAAGCATTGTAAAGCCCAATGCGCTGTTAGCATAGCAATTACTTCTTTCTCCACTTTCTGACTGCCTGACATAGGGAAAAAACAGTGTTCCTTGCTTTTACACATGTGACGACCCTCCTGAACAAAACTCCAACATGTTGAGCCACCCAAAGCTCTCTATTGCCAAAGTGAGTAAGACAAACAGGGTAACATTCTCTAGCCCACTGGTCCAGACATAATACTAGGACAAAGCATGTGCTGACCAGCTGCCCTTTGTTTTACTGACATTTTCAAACTCTCCCTGATGTATTATAAAATACCTGTTTAAAAAAATCACTTGACGCAGTGCCCAATAACACCAAGGTAATCTGTCCAAAGGACTAACCTGGAGTAATGAGGGTACACAACAACATGTCTAACATGCTGACCCTTAACAGGGATGCCTCTCCTGTACTGGCTATTCACCCACAACTGCGTGGCAATGCATGACTCCTACACATTTGTCTTCCCTGACAGCGAAACAGGTTGGCCTAGTGATCATGTATTTCCTTGACCTAACACAGTGAAGTATAAGGTCTTTTGACTTCAGCGAATCAAAATATTGCTAAGTTGTGACATCAAATACAGCAATGTGTCTGACATTTTTACAATGTAAGTGAATGCTTGTCCATTACCTCCAGACTAGTCTGAACCAGCCACTTCAAAAAAGCTTACCATACTTACCATAACTTTCCTTTAGTAGGCAAGCTATCACAAGCTGTCTCAAACAACATAGTATATAATAATTAATGCCCGAGTACACATGAGCGGTCCAGGAAGGTGTTGTGGGGGATTTTTATTTTTAAGTTTCAATTTAAGATATTTTTAAATAGCCAGTCTAATTGCCATGAATTTAAACTGAATCATTTCTGGTCATTTGTACAGGACACCATCCAAACTGAACAGCTCGGAATAGGTTGCTGGTATACCACTTTGTGATAGCATCAATCGTTTTTGAACTATAGTAGTTTTACTTGCTCATAAAAGCTCCATATACTGCAATGGGATGTTTTTGGATTCAGCACTTGATTTTTTTCAAGCTACTAACATCAGAACAACTTTAAAACATGTAGACTGGCATGTTTATTATATAATAAATATAAATACAACTCTGGAAAAAAATAAGAGAACACTGCACCTTATTCTTTCCTTTCCAAAAAAGTTGAAAAGGAAAGTTTTGAGTGAGGAACAGAAGCGTTCAAATTGCAGTGGTCTCTTAATTTTAACCCTTCTGTTCCTCACTCAAAACCTTCCTTTTCAACCTTTTTGGAAAGGAAAGAAAAAGGTGCAGTAGTTTCTTAATTTTTTCCGGAGCTGTATATCAATATACTGGCATGTTTGGCAGACTTGCAAAATGGGAAAACTTCTGGTTGCTACTAGTCTCTTACAACAGGCCCTGCTTCAAGGAGACGTGATGAGGTTTGGAGGTGTGGCCTTGTAAGACTGTTACCACTCAGTTTGCTACTAGCCTACAAATGTTCCACCTAGAAATGCCATTTCAACTCTAAAACATGCAGACTGGTCTGGAATATGTGGTATGTGCTTGCATACCACTGCAATGTGCACTATTTCCAAGTATTATTATAATTGTGATTATTTTCATTATTGTAAATTAACACGGGTTAAAATTACAACTAAACACATACAGTGGCGGTTATTGCTTATTTTGGATCCTTAACCAATTAGATGAGCTCCCAAAGCATTTCTTATTTTGCATCAAAATAAAATACTGTTTTTATCCTCTAACAATTTTGTGGAATCCAGTTTCCGCTGACAGCCTTGGCTGGTTGCAGGAATCTTCGGCAGACTTGGGAGACTTAAAAATGGAAATGTGTCATCCAAAGCACATCTTCCCAAGCCATTCTGTTTGCTTTTAATCAAACTTCTCACTCAAACAAGAATTTGCATGCTTCCTTGCTTTTCACATTCCTCGGCCAACAACCGGAATTGAGCTTGCATATGAAGGGGTTTTTCTTTACCATGGAAAGGATCCTATGATCATCCACCACTGTTGTCTTCCATGGACATCCAGGCCTTTTTGTGTTGTAGTGCACACTAGTGTGTTCTTTTTTTCTCAGAATGTACCAAACTGTTGATTTGGCCACTCCTAATGTTCCTGCTATATCTCTGATGGATTTATTTTTTTTGCAGCCTAAGGATGGCCTGTTTCACTCCTTTGCATGTTGTTGGTTCACAGCAACAGCTTCCAAATGTGAATGCCACACCTGAAATCAACTCCAGACTTTTTACCTGTTTAATTGATGAAGAATTAATGAAGGAATAGCCCACACCTGTCCATAAAACAGCTTTTGAGTCAACTGTCCAATTACTTTTGGTCCCTAAATATAGCTGAAATTCCTAAACCATATTCATCATTTAACTGTAACTTGAATATATTTTGGTAAACAGCCAAAACAATAAAACTTGCATCAGTGTCCAGTTATTTCTGGACCTAACTGTATTCAAACTTTTTTCTGGAACACATTGTTTTGGGGCTTTCCTATATTTGATAATTCCTAGATTCAGTATAGAAGGCAACTTTTGTAAATGATAATAAAACATACGTATGTCATATATTGTTCTTGTTATCCTCTTTCCCTCATACTGCAGTATAGGCTATTACTCATTCTTGAAAAATTAGTTCTCCCTGAGATGACTTGTAACATTTAGAATAAAGGACACACCCAGCTAGACAAAAACACTGGTCCTGTTGTCAGTGTCACCTGAGCAATTGAGTTGGATGAGTTCCTTGTTAGACCCAGGAGACTGCATGGCCTTATGATCTTACAGAAAAGTCTACATTCCTGCCTGATCCTCTCATTCACTGGCTGTATGTCTCTAAGCTCACAAAGCCTGGTATCTGGGTTTTCAAACTGATACATTGATACACATTATACTAAAAACCATGTGCTAACATTATGAAATATTTTAGATGTGTTAATATAATATACTGAAATTGAGAATAAATACACACACGTACATGTGGCATAAGTGAGACATTTTATAGCCTTCTCCAGACCATCTCAAACATTTCAATACATCTTGGGCTACATGTCTCAATTCTCTTGGTAGTTATGGCCATGTGTTTGTTTACCTTTCTACTGTTGTGGCTAGATGGAGCATGCCTACCCCATCCCGTGGTCCCGTCAAGGACAATATTGTTGTCAGCAGCAACATTATTTCTAACCTATATAAAGTCAGCTCAAATGCACAAATATTCAATATTGATGAATTAATATATAACAGGGGAACACAAATATACATAAATGGTATACAAAGAGCATTCAGGCTAGGGGTACATGGATATGTTACATAAAGAACTTAAGTGACAAACACAATGCATAATCTAAAATGATTATTTTTTGGCAATTTACTTGTTTGAAAATATTGCAAAATATATTTATTTTTACAGTTGTTTTACCAGGCAAGTATGCTACGAACAGATTCATATTTAAAGCAACAACCTGGGAACAAGTTGGCTTAATTGTTTTGTTCAGATACCGAGCAACAGGGTTTGTTACCGTGTAACAATTTGAAACAGGGACCTTTTGTTTGCTGGCACATGGCTCCTTACCACTAGGATACCCTGCTGTCTATAGCTACAGTATCTGTCATAGGTTACATTAAAAATCAACGAGTCTCTGGAAACTTGACACAGAATGTACAATTAAAATGTGTCTGTATTTTTTTCTTCACTTTTTCATGTAATGAAATGCAGGACAATGTGGAAAATCTTAAAATAAATACATAATTATGTGTGAGCCAACATACAGACTTTTATCTCCAACAGATATTTTTAGTAAAACAATTTCTAAAAGCTGACATTTTGAAACATGGCATGTATAGTTCTGTTTTTATTGTGAAGACCAGAAAAACTCCTGATGTCAGGGGTATTAAAATAAGGATCAGGTCTTGACACATTCCTAAATATTCTAAGAGAAATTATGCTTATAAATTCTTGGCCATGACATGGACACATGCATATGAAAAGCATGAAAATTCACTGGATTTTATAAATATTACAACCCAACCTGAAGTTATTAAGGCCACCAAAGGTCAGGAAGACATGGAATAAAGACAGGAATAAAGTTTCACATGCAAGTGGTTCAGTTATCTGATAATAAATTATTTAATTGTTATGGAAATACCTTGTAAATTACTATTATTAATAGAATATGTAAGAGGTTGGGATGCAGCCCATTATGCTGTTGTTTCCAATGGGAGACTAGTAAAGCTGAGTGAGCAGTTTCTGAAAGAAGGGCAGGGCAACTAGTAAGATATCATTGGGCATTCTAGCATTTCTCTGTTGGCAAATGCTTACTCTGTTACAAACTCAAATTCACACTGCCCCAGACATTTTTTTTTGCTTTGGCAAAAAGTCAATTTTGTTTATTACATCCTTTAGCAGATTCTCTTAACCAGAGTGAATTACAGTAGTGTAAGCGGAGCTGGCCAAGAAGAGCGAATGTCACCGACACAGACAGACAGACAGACAGACCGACTGACTGACTACGCCTCGTTAAATAGCATAGTATTTAGAGACGCGGAAAGCCATGTGGGCAACCGGTGTTCGATCCTTGCCACATCCTGTATAGACTAAAACGTCGCTGGCTGCAAACTTCAGTATCTACGTTACAGTAAGTATAAAATAGAACTGTTTACGATTACGACTATTTCTATTGGATTTTTAAAGTACACATCCGTGCATTCTTTTTGGGGTAATATACAAAATGATCTAATGTCGTGATGCAATTTTCTGAAGAGATTAATATGTCCCAATCGGCCTCAATGCTGGCATACTAGCTTACTATATACAAAACAATACATACTTCACCAGCATCCGCGATGTACATAGCTACTTGTAGTACGAAGTATGTTGTATTCGATTAGAGATTCAGACAACGCTTTCAATTTCCTCGTAGTTCACATAGCGTAGTGGTTAGCTATTCAACTGTTATTATATGGATGACCATCTAGTCATCTTTGTACAAGAGTACACTTTAGTTAGGTTAATGAAGGTTCTGTTGCCCACATTATTTCAGCAAAAATGTAATGGCTGGGGTAAAAGTTACATTTGGAGATGATACAGAGCTGAACTGAGTACCAGCACTGGCTGTGTGGTGTTATGGGAACATCCCTGACCTTCAATATTTTGATCCTGGTTCAGTTTCTGTCTCTAAAATATTTATCCATTCTGTACTTCTCAGCCGTCGCACAACAATATATCCACTCTGTTATACCATGAATCTCACATATTTAAAATAATAATTGTATTACGTGACCCTTTTATATTGTTATTGCTTTCTAAAGAAACAAACCAGCCATGGAGTGACTGGAGTCATTGTTTTCATTATAGGTACTTTATAGCCATTAGCTAACCATCTACAGAAATCTTTGTACAAGAATACACTTTAGTTCCATTAATAAACATTCTGTTGACCACATTATTTCAGCAAAAATGTAATGGCTGAGTTAAAAGTTACATTCTCACTGTTTTAATAGTGCAATGGTTAAAGACACAGTCTGCCACAGAAAACTGCGGATTGAAACCAGCCAGGGACAACAACATTTATCCCTTCTCATGGCGGGCCGGCTGAACTAGGCTTGCCTCGTTCCTTTTCTGGTTTTAAATGTCTTTTTATACTGTCCACCTGTGGGAATTGAACCCAGAAGACTGCTGTTGCAATTGCCATGCTCTGCCAACTGAACTGCCATTGAATAGGCTATGGCTAAGATTTCCCATATTACATATTCCAATCACAATCTCCACAAGTGAGTAGTGTGTAAGGCTTAGGGTTGATTTAGGATTGGACCAATATACTGAGATCAGATCATTCAACTGTGCCAAATGCTTTCACTGTCTGGACATGAAAAGATGACCTGATACGCCAGTGGACTATCTTGCGCCTTGTCCAATCTTTGGACAACTATTTTCTTACCCATAACCTCATTCACCCAACCTGCAACGTTAATTAACCTAACCTGCCAGTGCCATGTCATCAGTCCTGACATGGGCTACCACCAGAATTACCAACAAGTCAAGAAAACACCAAAATTCCCAATGTTCTAACTCCAAATGGCAGTTTTTACAAAGAAAAAAGGGGTCTAATAGCTTTTAATCGTCGATTAAAATGCTTAAAAGTTAAAGATTCGTTCAGGAATCAAATCAGCCGGCTCACCTCAAACACTCGGAATGCTCATCACCGGTCTAGGGAATAAACAGTTTTTATATACAGCTCTGGAAAAATTTAAGAGACCACTCGTAATTTTTCTTAAATCAGCATCTCTACATGTATGGCAGCCATTCCATTCCAGTGTCTGTTAAATTCCAACACAGGCACACCTCATTTTACTTAATGAGGGACTGATTAGGTGATTAACTGAACCAAATCTAATTTAACGAGGAAAAGTATAAAAACCACTGCTGTGGTCATCACTATCCTCTTGCAATAGGACCAGCTGCATGGCAAAAACAGTGCAAGTATTACCTCAAAGGTAATTTGAATAAAAAAACTATTCAGCATGACAAAAGAGTTGAAAAGAAAAGCTTTGAGTGAGGAAAAGAAGGGTTCAATTCTAGCTTTACTGGCAGAGGGATACAGTGAGCGTCATGTTGCTTCCATCCTGAAAATTTCAAAGACGGCGGTTCATAAGAACAAGGTCAAGCAACAGACATTGGGAACAACAAAGCTACAGACTGGCAGAGGGCGAAAACGACAGTCCACTGACCGAGATGACCGTCAACTCATTCAAATGTCACTCAACAACCGTAGGATTACATCAAGTGACCTACAAAAACAATGGCAAACAGCAGCTGGGGTGATGTGCACGGCAAGGACGGTTCGAAACAGGCTCCTAGGGGCAGGGCTGAAGTCGTGCAAAGCTAGAAAAAAGCCCTTCATCAATGAGAAGCAAAGAAGAGCCAGGCTGAAATTTGCAAAAGACCGTAAGGATTGGACCATAGAGGAATGGAGTAAGGTCATCTTCTCTGACGAGTCAAATTTTCAGCTTTGCCCAACACCTTGTCGTCTAATGGTTAGACAGAGACCTGGAGAGGCCTACAAGCCACAGTGTCTCGCACCCACTGTGAAATTTGGTGGAGGATTGGTGATGATCTGGGGATGCTTCAGTAAGGCTGGAATCGGGAAGATTTGTCTTTGTGAAGGACGCATGAATCAAGCCAAGTGCAAGGTTATCCTGGAAGAACACCTGCTTCCTTCGGCTCTGACAATGTTCCCCAACTCTGAGAATTGTTTTTTTCCAGCAGGACAATGCTCCATGCCACACACCCAGGTCAATCAAGGTGTGGATGGAGGACCACAAGATCAAGACCCTGTCATGGCCAGCCCAATCTCGAAACCTTAACCCCATTGAAAACCTCTGGAATTTGATCAAGAGGAAGATGGATGGTCACAAGCCATCAAACAAAGCTGAGCTACTTGAATTTTTGTGCCAGGAGTGGCATAAAGTCACCCAACAGCAATGTGACAGACTGGTGGAGAGCATGCCAAGACACATGAAAGCTGTGATTAAAAATCAGGGTTATTCCAACAAATATTGATTTCTGAACTCTTCCTAAGTTAAAACATTAGTATTTTGTTGTTGAAAAATGAATATGAATTTGTTTTCTTTGCATTATTTGAGGTCTGAAAACAATGCATATTTTTTTGGTTATTTTGATCAGTTGTTATTTTCTACAAATAAATACTCAAAATGACAATATTTTTATTTGGAATTTGGGAGTAATGTTGTCAGTAGTTTATAGAATAAAACAAAACTGTTGATTTTACTCAAACACATACCTACGAATAGTAAAACCAAAGAAACTGATAATTTTGCAGTGGTCTCTTATTTATTTCCAGAGTTGTATATATAAAATTTCGCAATGCAAATTTATATGGAAAGTGACGCTCTTGCTATTGGACACTTGAATTAAGTGGTTCATCACTATTGGTTAAAGTATCTTCAACGTATCTGTCCAATCAGAATGACTTTTCAGATATAAATACGTACGCCCTCAGTTGCATTACGTAAAAGTAGGAAAGGAAGTCGGTGGTTTCCTCGACAGCGCCACTGTCCATTTTTTTTTTAAATTGTAATTTTTATCCAACTAAATACCATGTCTGGTAGAGGCAAAACTGGGGGAAAGGCTAGAGCTAAGGCAAAGTCACGTTCATCCCGCGCTGGGCTTCAGTTCCCCGTAGGACGGGTCCACAGGTTACTGCGCAAAGGGAACTACGCGGAGCGTGTGGGTGCTGGAGCTCCAGTGTATTTGGCTGCAGTTTTGGAATATCTAACGGCTGAGATCCTCGAGCTGGCTGGCAACGCTGCAAGGGATAACAAGAAGACAAGGATCATTCCCCGCCACCTTCAGCTGGCTGTCCGAAACGACGAGGAGCTCAACAAGCTTTTAGGTGGTGTCACCATCGCGCAAGGAGGAGTATTGCCAAACATTCAGGCTGTTCTCCTACCCAAGAAGACTGAAAAGCCAGCAAAGAGCAAGTAACCAGCTTGAACACAGTATGTCACCACAGAAGCTGAGCTCATTCAAGAGCCACACAATTCTGTTTAGTCTCCTTTACAATGCCAGCGTACCAAATACATAGGTAGGCTTGCATACGGACAATGCTTTGTGTTACTGGTTTCCACCATGCATAGCCTACCCACCGTCGTTTACTATTTGGACAATTTATATACGTGAAAATGTCGTCGCAATTGAAGTGAAATGATCGTTTACCAGTCGCCATTGTGCTCTCCTGGATATGAACTACAGTATGGTGGCGCATTTGAGGGGGGGTTAATAACATCAGATATTTAATTGTAATCTTTATCGACCAATATTGGGGTTGTTTTAATTTAGCAGTACTGTATACAGTGTGTTAAGCGATGTAAATGCCATAAGGCATGTCTATTTGTCTTTTGTTTATTTCAATAAATGATCTGTAGCCTTCTGGTACAGGGCACGCACACTTACGTCATTTCCAGTCTTTATTCACAGTATGGGGAATTTCAAAAAGGGCTCCATGAACAAAGGACACATCCAAATGAATCTCGAGGCTTGATTCTAGAATCGGTTATTTAAATAATTTAAATGTTTCGAATTTAAGATGAGTACTACATTTTATAGGTTTACAGAGAGCATAACAAATTAAACCCAGGAATTGAGCCAAAATGTATACAGCAACCAGTATGCTTAGCTTTATTTCCATTAAACATAACATCTCAGGATAACATAGGGTAAATTCCAAGGACTCAAAACATCCCCATATGATAATGTAGCCATAATTGGATGTTTTGTATTTCTTAAAGTATATAAACATTTCTTCACACCATACTGACTTATGTTATCAATAATATGGTGTCAAACTTTCCAAAAATGAAAACCACAAGACATCTGGGCCACACGTCCTTGTAACTGCAAGTGAACTTCAGAGAGGGATAATACCTGAAATAAATGTATGGGATGCATTCTTTTAAGATCAACATTTCTACTGCTGTGTTTTGACACTACTGATAATCTTCAGTCTTCATGTCATTGAGACCAAGGTCTTCGTTCTGCTCAAATGTCCTAGTATACTTCTCAGTGGTCATCTCTGGGTCTGGGTCAGGTGCATAAACATTCTGCAGACAAATGTTCAGACAGTACATTAATGAACAAGGTTGGGAAATGTAGTGTGATTAATGAAACTGAATTAATAACTGGAGATGAGAATGTATTGAAACCTTTAAAAGGTCTGAGTACGGTTGCCTTTTACCTGGAGATAGCTGTTCCCTGCAGGGTCATCAAGAACAATGTGCACATCCATTTCTCCTGCCATGATCTATAATATTTTTAAAAAGAGGTTAAAGTCCCAATCCAGCTTACAATGCACTCTGAGATACAACAGATTTAGCATGGGTGCTAGACTGTTCTGCATTTAATAATGCTGCTTTGTTGCCTTGCTACACATGTAAGTATCCCACATATGTAGTTAACTAAAGTTTGTTTGTTTATCTAAATAAAAATTCCATGTCTAAATATTAAGTTACTAACAGCTGTTGTATGATTGAGGGCCAGTATACTTAACACTGTATTCAGTAAATTGAAGTTAAAATGCATATACTGTAAATTAACAAAAATATAAGATTTTTCAATGCATTTGCAGTGTAGTAACACTGTTAGTAACCACAACTGCTCTACCAATTGAAAACATTCACAAGCCTGGCATTAACTATAATTGAGATCATTGGATCTAATGGATTAAAAAAAAAAAAGGTTTTAGTGTGAGACAACTAGCCAGTGAGTTATTTTAAAATGCAAAAAACAAAAATAAAAACCTATCCATGTATGATCACCAGTGTTGAGGGTAACACCTTACAATGTACAGTATCTCACAAAAGTGAGTACACCCCTCACATTTTTGCAAATATTTGATTATATCTTTTCATGTGACAACACTGAAGAAATGACACTTGGCTACAATGTAAAGTAGTGAGTGTACAGCTTGTATAACAGTGTACATTTGCTGTCCCGTCAAAATAACACAACACACAACCATTAATGTCTAAACCGCTGGCAACAAAAGTGAGTACACCCCTAAGTGAAAATATCCAAATTAGGCCCAATGTGTCAATACTTTGTGTGGCCACCATTATTTTCCAGCACTGCCTTAACCCTCTTGGGCATGGAGTTCACCAAAGCTACACAGGTTGCCACTGGGGTCCTCTTCCAGTCCTCCATGACGACATCACAGAGCTGGTGGATGTTAGAGACCTTGTGCTCATCCACCTTCCGTTTGAGGATGCCCCACAGATGCTCAATAGGGTTTAGGTCTGGGGACATGCTTGGCCAGTCCATCACCTTCACCCTCAGCTTCTTTAGCAAGGCAGTGATCGTCTTGGAGGTGTGTTTGGGGTCGTTATCATGTTGGAACTGCCCTGCGGCCCAGTCTCCGAAAGGAGGGGGATCATGCTCTGCTTCAGTACGTCACAGTACATGTTGGCATTCATGGTTCCCTCAATGAACTGTAGCTCCCCAGTGCCGGCAGCACTCATGCAGCCCCAGACCATGACACTCCCACCACCATGCTTGACTGTAGCCAAGACACACTTGTCTTTGTACTCCTCACCTGGTTGCCGCCACACACGCTTGACACCATCTGAACCAAATAAGTTTATCAGACCACAGGACATGGTTCCAGTAATCCATGTCCTTAGTCTGCTTGTCTTCAGCAAACTGTTTGCGGGCTTTCTTGTGCATCATCTTTAGAAGAGGCTTCCTTCTTGGACGACAGCCATGCAGACCAATTTGATGCAGTGTGCGGCGTATGGTCTGAGCACTGACAGGCTGACCCCCCACCCCTTCAACCTCTGCAGCAATGCTGGCAGCACTCATATGTCTATTTCCCAAAGACAACCTCTGGATATGACACTGAGCACGTGCACTCAACTTCTTTGGTTGACCATGGCGAGGCCTGTTCTGAGTGGAACCTGTCCTGTTAAACCGTTGTATGGTCTTGGCCACCGTGCCGCAGCTCAGTTTCAGGGTCTTGGCAATCTTCTTATAGCCTAGGCCATCTTTATGTAGAGCAACAATTCTTTTTTTCAGATCCTCAGAGAGTTCTTTGCCATAAGGTGCCATGTTGAACTTCCAGTGACCAGTATGAGGGAGTGTGAGAGTGATAACACCAAATTTAACACACCTGCTCCCCATTCACACCTGAGACCTTGTAACACTAACAAGTCACAGGACACCAGGGAGGGAAAATGGCTAATTGGGGCCAATTTGGACATTTTCACTTAGGGGTGTACTCACTTTTGTTGCCAGCGGTTTAGACATTAATGGCTGTGTGTTGAGTTATTTTGAGGGGACAGCAAATTTACACTGTTATACAAGCTGTACACTCACTACTTTACATTGTAGCAAAGTGTCATTTCTTCAGTGTTGTCACATGAAAAGATATACTAAAATATTTACAAAAATGTGATGGGTGTACTCACTTTTGTGAGATACTGTAACACATTACAGTAATAATAATAATAATAATAATAATGACTTTTTATGGTAACGAGTAATGTAACAGTGTAAGTTTAGTAATACATTACAATTACCGATCAAAGACTTTCATTATTAATATGCTATTTCTTTCCTGCCTGGATAAACTTATTTTGCAAAGCTAGTCCTGAGTTTATTGCACAGTGCACTTGGGTGGAAGTGTCTGGGAATGAGATTCCTGTGCTGCATTATTCTTCCTATATCGCTGCCGCCCACATGATGTGATGTAGGTACATTCTAATAACCTAATAATAATGCAAACAAAAATGATGGAATAGGCTAGCAGTTTGGCTTAGATGCGAATGAAAAATCCCACAATGTGGTAATAGGGTTTTTTTTAGCTTTGCGTCTCTGCTCATACAATCATTATTTTGTGGCTATTAGTGTCATGTGTCACATAATGACCTAATGATGCCAAGCACAACTGGCTACATAAGGAAATGACATGGGTGTGTGAGACTATTTATGTTCTACGGACTGTGGTGCAGTCTTCCTGATCTTGCATTTGTTTTTTTAAGTCTACCCTCTGACTAGTGTAAAAAACTATTTGTATCTATCCTATAGGTGAAATCCCTTCTCAGAGGTTCTGATTTGTGTGTTTGTTGTTTGTGTGTTAAGTTGTACCAATTCAGTTGCTGGGTTGGCTAATCCAGGTGGGCAAAAAGTCTAACCTAAAGACTGAGACCATTCAAACGTTCATTAATTTTAGCTATTAAAAAAATGTTTTGCCCCCTCTTTGGTGAGAAACTGTTTTGTCTGGTTCAGTCTATTGTGCATGACATTTTGGGATGTGTTACATTTGGAGTAAGTAACAAGTAATGTATTTCTATTTTTTGTAATTACCCCAAAACTGGTGATTAGTCACATTGTTCACAGTTCTAAGTACATTGGAATGTGTAATTACACCAAGGTAATGGATCACAAGTTAAACCAAATCTGGTTCCAAACAAAACAATAGTCACATTCTAAGAGTTTATGCCACTAACCTGGTCGATCTTCTGACCAAAAAGCTTCAGTTTCTCCGTTCGATCTGAAGTGGAGCTGTCTCCACAAGTGAAGGGATTTTTGGAAACAATCTGGAGGAAAACAGAACAACATGGTGGTGGATACATGTGAATATCCTGAGTCCACAGTAAAACAGACCATTAGACCAGCGGTGCCAGACAAACCCGTAACAATGGCTGTTGTGCTGCTTTTGGTTCAGCTTCAGGATTAAACAAATCAAACTTTTGACATTTTAGTCATTCATGTGAACAAAGTGACCTCAAAAATAACTGCCATCCTTGATTAAAAAAAGGCTGTATATAACAGGTAAAGAACTATATGGTGGAACACTCATACAACCCATTAATGATAATTGCATTTCACTTAATAAAGTAGCTATCACCGGTCTTGTAAAGTCAATGATTAGATGTTACAAAATACACAACTCTCCAGTAATGACTAGAGACTAACTCCTGTGTACACTTTACTGTCCCTCCTCATACATTTACCACTTCAAGAGTCTGAATAAAGCATAAAAAGTGCTCACCAGATCTTTGATGTCTTTAAGAAGTCCTTCCAAGGTGGTGAATTTGCCGCCAACAGCCGCCATCCCCAACTCAAACTCCAGCTCAGGTATGAGGATGCTGCACGTCTCTGACTGCAAAAACACAACCACGACATGGACCAATTTGCATGGTTTAAAAACTTGGCATTGACATATTGCTTTAAAGTGAAGTGTTCGCAAATGCAGTCTTGTCACTCTTTTTCCCCCATTAGCCTTGATTACCGGTTACCATTTATTCAATGAGACTTGTAACTGGTGGTGAACAGACTACTAGGCTATATACCAGAATAGTTGATGTATCATTATCCCCATAAAACCAAGTGAGAAATTGTGATAGTGGTTGTTATTCCATTCTTCCCCTAAGAAATTTCAAGACCTCTTCTACTAAGGTCCATCCTCAGACCTGTGCGTTTCCATAACTTTATCTCAAAGATTATTGCCGGACCGCTTGAGCGGAGCCAGCCTACAAGAGCGAATGTCTCTTACTGACTGACTGAGTGACTGACTGACTACCCCTTGTTAAATAGCGTAGTGGTTAGAGTTGTGGACTACAGAACAACAGGTCCTGCATTCGACTCCCGTCACAGTCAAAACACACTATGCCTGAGGATTTGTTCAGGACAGACAAAAGCTTTGCTAGCTACATAACAGGAAGCCTAAAATAAAACAGTACTGGTGGATATTAGGATTTGTTCAGGATAGACAAACACTTCGCTGGCTACACGATTCTCATTTTTTTACTTGACGAAAACGTCTGTTATCGTCACCATATTGATAGATACTAGGGATGCACGATGATATCGGCACAACATCGGTTTCGGCCGATAAAAGCTTAAAATGACCATCATCGGCAGATATGAATATGTCTGCCGATGAGCCTTGCCGATAGGGTGGCAGGTTTACTATGCGCACGTGACGATCGTGAACGTAGCATGAGTGCCAGCAACTTAAACTTCCAAAAAGTCGGCTGTGTGGAATTATTTCGAGATCTGTAAAACGGATAACAAACTTGCTATTTGCAGTACTTGTAAAGCACAAGTGATGCGAGGAGGCGTAAAACAACACTCGTTCAACACTACAAATATGATTACACATCTTAAGAGCCGTCATCCTGAGCAGCACCAAGACTTTTTGAAAAGTAAGAAGGAAAAAACGCAGGCAAAAATCCATCAGCAGCCTCTACTTCAGTCCTTTGACAAAGCTAGAAAAGTAGAGGCTGAAGTAGAGGCTGAAGTAGAGGCTGCTGATGGATTTTTGCCTGCGTTTTTTCCTTCTTACTTTTCAGCGACCACCCAAAGGTAAAAGAGGTTAACGATAAAATCATTGAATTTATTGCTCTTGATAACCAGCCGTTCAGCGTGGTGGAAGACGTTGGCTTCAGCAGGCTAATGATGTACCTAGAGCCGCGGTATGCTATGCCTAGCCGGCGCTACTTTTCTGATGTGGCCTTACCTGAACTTCAGAGTGTTGTCGCCAGTCACATTGAAAGGCTCCTCGCCGGCGCTAGTCACATTAGCTTTACCACGGACATTTGGACATCAAATGTGAGTCCTGTTAGCATGTTGAGCCTCACAGCCCAGTGGATAGATGAAGACTTCACCCTTAAAAAAGCTGTCTTACACTCACAGGAATGCTCCGGTTCTCACACAGCAGCTGCAATTGCATCCACATTTGATAATATGTTTGGGAAATGGAAAATAGAAAGAGAATGAGTGCATGTCGTGCTACGTGACAATGCCTGTAACATGGCTAAAGCTATGGTGGAGTTTGGTGTGGCAAGTCTACCGTGCATGGCACACACGCTGCAACTGGCGGTGCATGAAGGTGTCCTGTCTCAGCGCAGCGTGGCAGATGTTGTGGCCGTGGGAAGGAGAATGGTTGGACATTTCAAGCACTCCCAGCTGGCATACAGTCGGCTGGAGGATGTACAGAAAGAGCTCGGAATGTCGGTAAAACGACTTCAACAAGACGTCGCTACCAGATGGAATTCGACATTTTATATGATGCGAAGCTTGGTCGAGCAGAAGAGGGCACTAGGTGCTTATGCTGCTGATTTCGAGCTTCCTGCAACTTTGACGGCAAATCAGTGGGGAATTCTAGAAAATATGATCACACTTCTCGCCCCCTTTGAGCAGCTGACTAGAGATATAAGTTCTGCAGAGGCCTCTGCAGCTGATGTGATCCCCGCGTTATATGTCGTGGAGCTCCGCCCCCTAGAGGGGCTAGTGGTTTACCCTGGCCGCGTCCGCGGCCGTACTGAAAACTCATTATGCAAGATGCGTCAGCCAATCAGGGCACACCTGCCCCTATATATGACCCGTGAGCCCAGAGAACGTCCTCCCTTTTTATTCAGCAAACGCTTGCTGAGTGCTATACTGATTACTCTACTTCAGCCTGAGAATTTTTGCCGTCGACATTCTTTAGCTCGACGTCTCAACATGAAGAAGTTTTTCGCCGCCGCTTGCCGTTGCGCCAACCTGTCTGCAGACCAGGACTCACATCGCGGGTGTGTTTCCTGCCTGGGACCGGCTCACGCTCGTGAGGGTCTCACAGACCCCCCGGCTTGCTCCTCCTGTGCTACTTTGTCCCTCTCTACACGTGTAGAGAGGGCGAACTACTTTGAACAGGAGGTGGACGTCTCCGCCGTCTTGTTTCCCAGCGACGACGATGACGACGAGATGTCTGAGGCGGACGCTCCTACGCAGGACCCGACTCCTCTGACGCAGGCAGACCCGCCCCCTT
>JACXGI010015125.1:0-17774 GCA_016801175.1 Esox masquinongy
ACGGAGGATCAAAAGCTGTGAGCTTCCAGAAGGCACCATGCGCTTTACAGGGCCTGAAAAGACCTGTGTTCATTCCGTTTTTGAGAGTGGAGTTGTAGCGATCCCTCCTTGGTACGCACACACACCCACACGCACACTTACCGTCAAACTCAGCAGGGCCGACTCCCACGATAATAATCGACATGGGCAGAGCAGCAGCCTATGAGAAAACGGGGGAGAAAGGGGTGTATGACGTATTCAACATAGACAAACGCACGCACATACATTTTTTTCTGCAATGTGAGTTACCATGTCAGTTATGGTGAGTTACAATGTGAGTAATGGTGAGTTATGGTGAGTTACATTGTGAGATATGGTGAGTAATGGTGAGTCATGGTGAGATATGGTGGGTTACAATGTGAGGTATGGTGAATTATGGTGAGTCATGGTGAGTTATGGTGAGTTATGGTGAGTTAAGGTGAGTTACGGTGAATACCCACATTGACCACCGCTTCCTTGGTCTGCACCATGTCTGAAATGACGCCGTCCGTGATCATCAGCAGCACAAAATACTGGGATCCATCAGTCACATCTGCAGCACATCTGCACAGAGCAAAACAGGACAGGTTGACATTAGTGTGTGTGTGTGTGTGTGTGTGGAGGTTAAATGTGTCTGTGGCTGGGTTGAAATAGAAGTGTGTTGTGTTTTCCAGACTGCTGGCATTACAAGTGTGTTTTCTTTTCCAGACCAACATTATTGAAGTGGGTTGTGTTTTCCAGACTATTGTAATAGAATCGTGTTGTGTTGTCTAGACTGTTCACATTCAAACTGTGTTTTCCTGTGCAGTCTATGTACTTTTATTGAAGTGTGTTGTGTTATCTAGACAGTTGACAGTAAAAGTCTCAGTTGTTTCTGAATGTGTTGGTGTGTGTCTGGCAGGTAATGGTAAAACTCAGCAGGGCAGATGAAGACCTGCTGGTTATCTGATTGGACGAGGACCCGTTGGCAGACTGTCAAATTGGACGAAGACTCGCTGGCTCACTGTCTGATTGGCTCACACTCACCATCTAATCGGAGGGGAAGAGGCACTTTGCCGAGTGCAATCACATCCTTTCCGTGCCTGGTAATTTCACACTAGTGGGAGTCACGCTCTCTCTCTGTTACCTCAGCCTGCCTGTCTGTCTTCCTGTCTGTCTTTCTGCCCGTCTGTCTGTCTGGATGTCTCTGTCTGTCTGTATGTGGTCTGTACATCTGCATGTCTGTCTGTATGCCTCTCTGTCTGTCTGCCTGTATATCTGCCTGTCTGTGTCTGTCTGTCTGCCTGTATATATCTGCCTGTCTGTGTCTGTCTGTCTGCCTGTATATCTGCCTGTCTGTGTCTGTCTGTCTGCATGTCACTATGTCTGTCTCTCTGTCTGTCTGTATAACTGCATGTCTGTATGTCTTTCTGTCTGTATGTCACTATGTCTGTCTCTCTGTCCCTCTGTCTGTCTCTCTGTCTGTCTGTCTTACCCTATCCATCAGTCTCTGTCTTACACCCCTTGTGATCTTTATGTCATTAAGGATGTTATGACCTTGCAGACATACCCAGCCCAGCCGGTGAATACAGACAGGGAACAGCTGCACACACCTATTATCACTAATCGCGCGGTCTTAAAATCAAGGCCACAGTGGGCATTCTGGCAGACAGTTTGACCGAAGAGGACAGTAAGCCTCCAAACTAAAAGGAGCTGAGGAGAGAGGAGAGGAGAGTGGAACGCACAAAATCACAGAGAAGACGGCCAATCTCCCAAGATACCAGGATTCGTGTCGCATCCTGCTTCATTAGTTTAGCTCAGAGTTTGAAATGTAGGGGTTACATGCCTGTTATTGTCCACTTGCAGAATTCAAGCTCCTTTCCACTGACTACGTGAGCCTCTTCTTCAAGTGTCTTCTTTTCAGTCGCTTATTATTCTTGCTAACAGAGAGAGGAATATTTTTGTTCAAACTTGCGCTCAGTGTGCCCTTCACTGCTGCAAAAGAAAAGGTCTTATACGAAACAAAGAGGCTCACAATCTGGTTGCCGTCTTGTTTTTTTTAAAACCTGTCCAGCTTTTTTGGGTTTCATGTTTGGTTGCAGTAATTAAACGTTTACAGCATGTATGCATTTGTTATCTCTGGCTTTCAAAACACACACAAAAGCATCTCCCTATGACACCAGGTGGTGTGGTATATGGCCAATATACCACGGTTAAGAGCTGCTCATTAGCGCATCTCGGAGTGCCTGTATACACTGCTTAGCCGTGGTGTATTGACCATACACCACAAACCCCGAGACGCTATTGCAAACTGGTCACCAACGCAAAACCCCGACTTATTGCTTTTGCAAGCTGGTCACCAATACAATTAGAGCAGTGAAAAGTGATGTGATGTTGTACCAGTGTAATACGATCTCATATACCACGACTATCAGCCAAGACTATCAGAATTCAGGACTCAAAACACCCAGTTAATAACAACCTATATTCTATGCAGTGAATCAACATTATGAGTGGGGCATTAGAGGATTACAAGGCCAATATAAAATGCATGAAACTGGGTGGGAGAAAAATGGTAGAAAATGTCCTCCAATATCTGACTCTCATACGTGTACTTGAATACATTACTTCAATACATGTCTCTAATACATGACTTCAGTATATGTAGTCTCTGATTTCAATAACCAGCAGGTGATGGTGCGGTTTGGGAAATCAAACATTTTCTCTCTTTTTGAAGTCCCATTACATTTAATAAATTTGTAAGACACTCATATCATGATAAACTTACAGTTGTGAGAAGATGCGTTACCTAGCTTTTTGTTTCCGTCACATCTGATTTAAATAAGTGAGTCAAACTTGGGGTTGGAGAGAAAACCTATTCATAACAGCAGATCTCCGGGAACAGAGTTGGGATCACGCTAAGGTACACTGCATTTTCAACATTTGCCCCGGGCCACAGCTCGGCGTTTAACTTTTAATTTTTTTTACTTATTCCAAACAATATCCCTTATCATAACTAGTTGGATTTAATGCCTAAACTGTCCCACTGAGATGTTTTAAAACTGTAATCCTTATCTAAATCAGGGGGAAAAAATGCCTAAACTTAGCCTTCAAAATCTCCTCCCCACAAACACCCACAGCTACACGAGCAGACCAGCTCTGAGCCGGAATGAGGAAAGAGACAGAGGAAAGGAGGATAATCCTCTCTTCTGGAAGATCTGAGAAAGACTGGGAGAACAGGAAGTGGACAAGAGAGACAGACAGATAGTAACAGATGAGATGAGAGCAAATAAAAGAGTAGAAACCGATATAAACAGAAAAGAAGAGGATGGAGGATGAAGCCTGAAGGAGAAAACTAGAGATAGCAGAGATCGAAGCGATCGAAAAGATAAAGCAGACAGCACAAAGTGGCACGAAGAACGATGAAAATGATAATGTTATTCCTCTCATGCTAATCATCACCTAAATCATCTTTGTCATCATGCTAACAAACAGAGGGCTCTTGAAGTCCTTGAGCCCACGTCAAGGCTTGGCACCTGTGTGGTTACACAACCAATCAACCAATGGAAAGGATATTGACGCACTCACATGTTATAAGAAGATGGCTAGAAGTGAAGGGGGCATAACAGGGCCATTAGGAAAGGTTTTTTTGTGAAATACGTAACTTTCTTTTTGTTGCCTTGTTACATCTTTTTACAAAGATGGACAAAGAGTGTCATTTTATCTCGCGAAGGTGGAAGGAACTGGATTTTGGGAGAGTCTTCCCAATATAACGATGTATGATGCTGGCAGGTGGCCTTGTGTTTAGAGTAAGTCAGTAATTATTTGACCGCAAGCTGAAAACCCACTCCCAGGATGCTCCCAGGATGTGTTCTCAGTTCTCAGTCACTGCTAATATGGTAAAGATATACGCTGGTCATGGGCTAGCCGTCTGGTCATGGGCTATCCGTCTGGTCATGGGCTAGACGTCTGGTCATGGGCTAGACGTCTGGTCATGGGCTATCCGTCTGGTCATGGGCTAGACGTCTGGTCATGGGCTAGACGTCTGGTCATGGGCTAGACGTCTGGTCATGGGCATTTTTGAATGCTTACACAGCACCTGTCAGACTCTTCAGTTCTCTGACTAGATTGCAGAAAGACTATGTGTGCCAACTGCAAGCATGTCTCAGACTTTGAGGTTTGGTATGATGAATCTTTGCCGCATGTAAACACATTCACACATACACACACTCAAAGTTTGAGTTTTGCATTGGCAAGTTTCCAAAAAATATATAAAATATATAAAAACAGGGTAATCACATCAAATAAGTATGTGGTAGGCATTTCTGGATGTTAAACTATAGGCTATAAAGTATGTTGTTTGAGATCAACTGTTTTTTACTGTTTTAACAAAGAGTTATAGAACAATCGAATTAACAAATATAGTTTACTGAAACAATAGCCTTTGTGTTTATCTCTGTTGTGGAGCAAAAAAATCACCCGCTTTTTATAGAGACCTATATCAATACACAGTGGCCTTCCCAATTTGGTAACCGAATGTATCATATAATTTCGCACGCTATATCTGTTGCCCAGTTCACTTTCATTGTAGCCGGGAGAGGCTTCCTTTTAATATATCATAAACTCTCAAAACTGTATTAATTCCAAAAAACAATGTCTCCACAGTTCAGGATTAGGCTAGATAATCTGAAAAAAGGTCAAAAATGGCGAACCTATCCTTTAACAAAGAAAAACTATTGGATTGGAAGGTATTATTACGCATTCATCACGGTTACACAGAAATGGATGAGGAAATGTGAAATACCCAGTTTAACCTAGTCAAATAAAATATAGAATGAAATGGAGATCCTTAGGCTAGCAACTGAAAGCCCCCCGTTTGTAGAGTTTGAAGACAAGCCATTTATGTCAGAGACACATTGCCGCCACTGGACAGTGTCTGTGGGCACAGATCTGTTTGTACTGATCAAAGAACAAACACGGCTTCACTGCTCTGCCAGTGTTTGTGTCCAAGCTCCCATGACCACCTTTGAAAAGAAATTAGGAAATAGGAAGACACTGAAAGGGAGGACAATAAATTCCTTGGCTACAAACTTGAAATAGAATTTCTGACATTTCCTGTACCAGGAATAAATCGACACGTGGACGAATGTGTCCTTCAGATCAATGGTTGTAAACTGATTGCTGGGACATGTCGAGTGACTGGCTGGCAGACTTTGAGCTTTTTCCATCTGTAGACGCAGAAATAACCATTAAGGGCCCATATGTCTAGAAAGAAATGCAATTTAGGGCACCAAGATGTACTGTCTGTGTTAACGTGTGAGAGCACGCTAACACAGTATGTTTCTATAAATAAAATAAAACTGTGATATTGTGGCTCAGATATCTATCTACTGAAAGAGAGGATGTATTCCACCCAGACTGTTAAATCCAGTCAGAAATTTGACTCACTGTAAAAATATGGGGGTGCAGTAAAATAAAAATGTACTTCCCTTTTCACGCACACATTGTATTTCATATTTTTGTCCTTTCTTCAGGATTGATCTTGATCAGCATTTAAAAAGTCTGGAAACATTGTAAATAAAGGTCCTGATATGCAGCATATAAAAGGGTGAAGTGGCAAAGATGAACCAAGTTCCCAGTATTTCCCTGGGTTAGTTGTCTAAGGCAGTAAATAAAGCATGGAATTCCTGATTGCCATGGCTATATATGGAGATGATGAAGATGCAAGAGAGCTGTCCCGATGGCACAGAGGATGAAGGAACAGACTGGGGACCCAAACACTGCAGGTTGAAACCACACATCTGCTGATCGGTTGGTGAGAAAAAAGTAGTGAATCTACCCATGTTTTCTTTCATTTTTCTAGAAAGGGTGGGTAAACTGAATTTATTGTGTTTACCTCAAGTACACCATTGATTCAGAACACATGAAGTAAGAATACTGTTGCATTAAATACTGTTTAAATATCACTTTAATGAAGTAATGTGCTCACAGCACGTAACGCCTCACAACACGTCAAACCAATCAAATGCCTTGCTTGGCCAGAGTTCCAAAATATGCCCACTAATATGGTCATGGCTCCAAGGGATTTAGCTCATGTCAAAGTGACATACTCTAACTCTGGAGTCAGGTGGAATCCTTATCATCATACCTCAGCTAGCCATGAAATTCCAAGTTTTAGATGAAACAGCCACATCGGCGCAGTCATAATAAAGTACATACATTTAGGGGACCTGTTAAGGTTCAACCATCCAGGAATGTATCTTTAATAAAATGTGACTTTTGGGATATTATGCGACATTGTGAGAATGTTCTGTACAACCTTTTTTGAATAAATAACAAGTATAATCTCATCCCAGACCACTCTGAGAACATTCTGAGAACCTTTAAAACACTTGAACCAGGTGTTTGTGTGACCGTTAGACAAAATGCGTAATTTCTTGTTGACAGTATGCGCTGTAAGCAGTGTTATTTCAATTCTGTGCATGTGAACATTTATTTAGTTAATTCATGTGTTACGTAAAACAGCAAGGAATGCTGTTTTGGGTTACGAGATATTTTAAGAAGATTAAGAACCTGTTAACTGTTACTGTGGTTTTCGGAAAATAATTACTGTTAGATCGTTAATCTACTTGCACTGTCTAATCTAACAAGATTGATTGCTTATGCCTGCAAGTCTATATTGGGGGAGCTCTCATAGTTTTCCTCATTCTTGATAAAGTCATGGTTGAGGAAACACTATGCAGAGTATTTCATTTTATGTTATCTCCCCTTTCAGGTATTTCATATACAAGAAAATGTTGTAAAGTTGTGGAAACTGTTTTTATACTATTAGTAACCATTTCATGAATTCATAACATTTCATGACAAGTCACTTAATATTTGTGTTAATGAAAATGCTAATCAGGTTTGAAGTTCTAGCTAGCTTGTACCAAAATGTGTCGCTTTGTAATTTTCATTGAGTGCGACTATGCCAGAAAAATGTTGTATTGTAAAGTGAATGTTATAAGACAAGAATGTAAAAACATAATTAATCAATATAGTATACATATTTGTATTTTATATATTGGTTATTATATGATTCAGATGATTGTAAAGTCACATTTTAATAATGTGTGCATATCCAAAGATAATTCAGTAGATCGAATATTTTATGTATTGGATATTTTCTACATTGCACTCTCGATAAAGTCACGATTGAGGAAACACAACGCAGAGTATTTCATTTTATATTGTCTCCATTTTCAGGGGTATTACATTCAATCAACATTTCTAACATTTCTGAATGTCCGGTGAAACCTAACTTAAACATTGTATGTAATCACAACAGAGCATATTTTGTGTTTTGAGAAGTACATGGACACGTTATTGCATGGTTTACTTCCTATCTATTGGTAATATATCTGTCTCTGCGGATGACCTGCCCCTGGAACAAAGTTAAGGAATATTTGGTGTTCCTCAAGGTTCTGTATTAGGACAATTTTTATTTTTAATAGCAGCACTTTTCACAAGTATATTTGAAGGGAAGTGTTATGTTTTCCTCATTTGGATCTATGCGTGTCTCACATTTACAATAACATTTGGATCATTTAGCAGACGCTTTCCTCCAGAGCCACTTACACTTAGTGCACACATTTTACAAGATTTGAATAACTCAGGAAGACTGTTTAGTCAACATTCCAGCAACATCAAATGAATTTTCTGTGATGAAATAATTGTAACAACCAATCAGTAACAGACAGTTTTGATCCTTAGCTGTGAGTCTACCCAGAACTCAAGACCTTCTATTATTCATAGGTTATGCTCAACTAATTTCTTAGACGTATCCTGGGATAATATATACTATCTGCCGACAGCCTTGGAATAAAACGGAGAGAGAGAATCACCATTAAAACCAGGCTCGGTAAGTGCAAAGTATTATCATGACTTTTATTTAGTCATTTTATCAATAAATTAACTGTAATTGTACACGTTCTGTGCATTTGACTTTACAACTTTAGGGCAATACTGGGATTATTTTCACGTTTGAAATTGATGGCTCAATCTGCAAATTTAAACAACCAATCATAATGTGTCTCATACCCTGCTGTTTATATTCCCACTGCATGGCTGTTAACTTTACTTAAAAAAAATATGGACATTTCAGAAGATGTTTTGAATTCACTTCTGTCTTTGAGTGTGCAAACTGCATGTGGCAATAAAGGACACAAAGCAAATTTGTTTGAGAAAGCTTGTCTCCTAATTCATGAATTTCACCTCAGTAACTTGGTCACATGTTTAGGGGTAATGACTTTAAAGAGTTGCTAATCACTGTTTTGTCTAAATTACGCTAGGGATTGGAAATACACTGAAAAGTAAAGTGTGAAAAAAACTTAGAAAAACTATGTTGTCTTCATCATCATGTCATCAAAATTATTCAGACCAATGGCAGTGTGGTCATTAGCTAGCGAAAATGACATTAGTTTGACGAATGATAATTAGCTCGCTAGCTCAGATATGTAATTTGCTGGAAAGTATGGCATATTTTCTATCTCAATATTAAGTCACATGTAGTGTTTGCGAGGACATACCGCCAATTCTGCCTCCATTTGGAGCCCCGCCTCACGGTGTTGTGATTCGCTAAAATGAAATGATGACAACAACGTTTATTAGTAATGTCCTTCCCATATGACCAACTTTGAATGGAAGGTGTTCCATGCGCTGTGTGAAATAGCCTGGGGACAATGTTAGGTCAGTAGTAGCTAGTTTTGTCATCAGTTAGCTAGAGAGGGACTGTATGGAGTTAGATATCTGCCAAAAGGTTAAGTGTACATATTGTTAGGATGTTAAAAATATCAGGGTGTCTGTACGTTCACAGATCTAATTTCATGTTTACGTTTCATATTTTACATGTGACTTTTTCATGAGCACAGCAATTTACGTATGGATTTTTTTACGATCCCAACAATACATGCGCTTAACCTTTTGGCAGATATCTAACTCCATAGGACTGCTTGCTTTTTAAAGTAGCGTGCAAAGCTTGCTATGAGCGCAGTACGGTTTAGTTTAGTTAACTGTTGTTGCAAGAACAGTGTTTCAAAGACACATTCCACTGATTTGTTTTGTAGTCCCTTCATAAGAAATAATTAATGACCAAACTGATGTAGCTGATTTAGAATGGACACTTACTGAGCCTGGCTTTAAAAAAAACTCACACAATAGTATATTACTTTTCTTTTCTAGTAAGTCAACAAATAAATCTTATGATGAACTCTCTATCTACAGGTATGTGCCATAACAAAGGAAACTCGTTTTAACCTCAAGGGTTTCCTTTCTTGTCACTAAAGTCAACATTCTATATGGCAACTTGTAATGATAATTGTTCAAGAACCAATTTGGTTTCAGCCTATTAAGAATGCATAGTGCACTCTCGCTGACTAGGCTGTGTGCAAAGCCCAGCTAAGCCAATTATTATGAGTTTTGCGGTTTAGCTGTACAACAGACAGAGCACAGTCAGCACACTGAGAGACTGGAGAGCAGCTCGTCTGTCTGCTGAAGTAGAAGAAACCAGCTAAAGTCTGTGTGTTGTGTGTGTGTGTGTGTGTGCATGTTTGTGTACGTGTGCATGTTGTGTGTGTATCACCTGTGTGCTTGTATGTTGGTCACGAGTGTGTGTGTGTTCATTCTCTCACCGTGCCACCTGGTTAATGACAGGAGCAAAGTTGGTCGGACCGTATAGCTGAACGGTCCTCAGACTCTGGAAGTAGGCCTCTAACACTCCCTCGATCCCCACGCAGTTGGGATTCTCACTGCTGAAGTTCTGTGGAAACGCATGAACAACATCCATCAGAATACATGATTTCAGGTATTCTGCACCGGTGTTTTGAACATGAAGCTGCAGTTATTCCTTTGAAACCAAGAACAAGAAAAATATTGATGAGAGCTAACCATCAAGGGGACAAAATAATACAATTATTTTGAAGTACTTTCTAAATCCACGTCCACTAGCCTCCAAGAGATGCTGAACATCTTTTTTAGATGTGCGAAAGAGAAATGCATTTTCATCTACGCCGGATGAATTTATCTAAGTAACAGAACAAAGGGCACAGTGGTCAAAGTTGTTGCAATACATCTGTCCAGCTGTCCGAATCCTGGTTGCGCAAATTGGCTCTGTGCTGCCCGGAGATGATGGCTGTCTTGGCGTGCTTAAGCCTTGTCATGTCGTGCTTAAGCCTTGTCATGGCATGCTTAAGCCT
The DNA here is from genome assembly GCA_016801175.1 of Esox masquinongy. NCBI lineage: Eukaryota > Metazoa > Chordata > Actinopteri > Esociformes > Esocidae > Esox > Esox masquinongy. The sequence continues at coordinate 10,230 of JACXGI010015125.1, forward strand.
TGTCCTGTCGTGCTTAAGCGTTGTCATGTCATGCTTAAGCCTTGTCATGTCGTGCTTAAGCCTTGTCATGGCATGCTTAAGCCTTGTCATGTCATGCTTAAGCCTTGCCATGGCGTGCTTAAGCCTTTTCATGGCGTGCATAAGTGACATCTCAGTGTGGGTCTGGTGCCTGTGAAGCTGAGGCATAGCTGGATAATGACTCTCCCACACCTGCTGTGGAGTTGTCACGATGAGGCGAGGCCATAATCGCAAATTAAACTTAATTGGAGAGGAGCGAAAATTAAGGTATTATATGGGTTAAAATAATGTTGTATATACAGCATGTACATTATGTACAGTGCCTTGCAGAAGCATTCAAAACCCTTTCCTTATATTGCTGAATTACAAATGGTATATTGAAATTTCATTCCGTTTAATGTTTTATTTTAAAACACTGACACCCCAAATCAATGATTGCATTGTGAGACTGGCAATACATGTTTACCTATTCATTACCAAAAATAAATAAAGTCATTAAAGTCATTTATAAAAGTCTACTACATATTTACAAAGAAAAAACAGGAGCTCTCTGCCCCGGCAAACTCACAGTGCCATGGCAACCACATAACTCTACAGAAAATACATTGATAGCACAATACTGTTTTTAACATTTTGGAGCTGAAATCCAACTAAGCATTCTCCTCAATGCATCCTCAATAGGAGCTGATGAAGTTTTAGTCTAAAGTGTATTGCTAAGATTTGAAAACACAATATCACATCTAAAGAAGGCAAATAATTAGTAGCTAAACCTTCTGTCCTAACTTTTATGTTTCTGACTTGATTTTAGCAGCAGTAGAATATTAACAAGCTTGTTAGAAATTAGGGGTCCATCGACTCACAATTACACTGAACATTTTATACTGACTTTGCCAGATTATCTGTCAAAGTGCATTTCTTTTCTACAAATATTGACATCATTGTTGTAGTATTTCCAAGCCCCTATACTGTAATTTTGACTAAATTGAAGTTTTAAATAGCAGCCGTTTTAATCAGCAGCTGTTTCAAGCCATTAGCCCCCATTTAACCTCTGGTCATCATATGTTAGTGACCATGGCAACAACGAGACAGAAGTGCAATCCATGAATAAATCTGTTTTCAAAAAGGAATTTATTCAGTCATGTGATAAAGAAAGCATGCCCTTTGGTAAGTCTTATTTTGGTGCACATTTGGAGTCAATGATAAACATAACCCATTTTTAGAAAACACAAAAAGAAAGAGAATTTCCTTATGCTGAAAAAGTTAATACATCATTTCTGATTATTATTATTTTTTTTATAAATGACTGCAAAGTTCAATTTGTCAGTCTCATTTGTTAAATTCGGTTACCTTAACCTGTCAAAGTGAAGATTAAATATCAACATGTCAAACTTGTAGACAAAAATTAGAGAAAACCATTTTGAAAGGAGGAAACAATGACCTTAAAAGAATTGAACTCTCTGCAAAAGAGAGACAAGGCGGCATGAAAATCCATCTATTAAAACAGGCAGTAGTTATTATGCTATTGTTCTTTCATAGTTTGACTAAATAAGAAAGAAACCTCTCTTCATATTTGACACCTCTTACAGTTGACTAAATAAGGAACCTCTTTTCATATTTGACACCTCTTTCAGTTGACAAAATAAGAAGAAACAAACCTCCGTTCATATTGCATTATTTACCCGTAATAAGTTTCTAAATTCTTCATGCTCCATGTCAAGGAGTCCGGAATCATGGCTAGACAGCAGTTTCCATATTGCAGTAGATTTTGAAACAGATTCCATTTGCTGTCTTTCTTGATTTATCTTGACAGGTCAACACTTGGTGGGTGGCAACAGCTGTGTTCATCCCCTGGGCCAAGTTACCAGCCAACCAGGACCTCTAACACCGAGCACTATCAGAGGAAGACCCTAATAATAGTCAAAGACTCCGGCCACCCAAGACATTGGCAGTTCTCTATCCTACCACATGGCAGACCAGCCACTGCAGGTAATACCACCACCTCAAGTCTGCAACTGACAGGACCCTGTTCAGCTTCTACCCCCAAGACATGCTGCAGGCCTGCCATACTGTATGGCTATCAAATAAATAGCCAGGCTATCAACATGGCTCCTTTTTACTATTTTTAGTACTTTCTGTATCCACACAGAAGACTGTCAACACACTCACCCATTCCTCCAGTCCAAAAGATATGAACCCACACACAAATACGAATATGTACCTAAACTTAACCCTTCCTTACCAAGACAAGCCTCAGAACTATAGGTCTATTCCCTAAACTTAACCTTTCCTGACAAACCTCAGAACTATAGGCCTATACCTAAACCTAACTGTTTCCGTAGCAAGACAACCTTATCCTCAAACATGCTGTTTCAAAAACATACACTGCCATGCAAAGACACAACCCACCTACCTCAAACACATAACTACGAACTCACCACAAAGACACAACCGACCCCACCTCAAAGACACAACCCACCCCAAAGACACTACCAACCCACCTCAAAGACACAACCAAACCCAACTCAAAGACAACACAACCCACCCCAAAGACACGACCAAACCCACCAGAATGACAGAATCCACCCACTTCAGAATCCACACAATTTACCCATAGTAAAGCAAAAGGATAGGTGCATTTTCTTGTGAGCTGAAGCAGTCCTCCTCTTCAAACACACTCAGACAATGTGGTCTAATTAGAAAATGTCTTTGCATGACTTTGCTTGGGCTTTGTTACGCCAAGGTGAGCTTCAATTGTGAAAGCTGATTGAGCAGCTTTCTATTCAGAAATGTGCCAAGTTTAAAAGCATAGATGAATTACTACAAGTCAGAAGCTGATGATGCTACTTTAGTCTTTCTACATAGCTAACCCAGTCGGAGGAGAAAAAAGAATACAACTTTTTGTAGACGATGAAGCTAATACTTGAATGGAGCAACAGCAAAGTCACTGTCTTGCAGTAAAGGCCAGGAGTTTGAAATGTGGTCACAGCATAGCGACAATGCTGAGGGCCTCACAAAATTGTGCCAATCGGGTCAGCACCTGCCAAGGTGGGGTCGGTGTTGGACATTGGCTGCCTCACTTTGTGCTCTTACGACTCCTTATCGTAGGTAGACACCTGCAACCACAACATGTGGTTGTTGTTCGGCAACAACTTTGTACTTCAAAGTTAACATTTTGAAAGAAAAAGACCAATCAGACAGTGAGTGCACATTTTGTCAAATGCGTCTCTGTATTGGCATTGGGCTTTTATGTGACGCTGAGAAGAATAAAAAAGAAAATAATATCTGAATCCCATTTCATTGTCTTTGTCAATTTGTTTCTCAACAGTGACAAGCACAGGTGTAGCAATCAGAACTATCTACACATCTGGAAAGAATATGGGTTCATTACTGGGCCCAATTTTATGAATGAAAAAATGTTGAAATTATGTAGTATCTTAGTCTCTTTTGTACATAGTGGAGTCTAATGCAAGCAATCATTTCCTTTACATTGCAGAAGCTTCTTCTGGTTTAAAATCTACGCAGCAAGTCCTCCCCTTTTGATTTCTTCCATCGATTATCTTTCTAGAGAGATATTATACTTGTTTAGTGTTTGCTGTTCTTCATCGGCTCACGATTCTAAGCTTGAAGACAGTCCAGTCCTTCTTTTGGCATGCACATTTCCTGCATCAAACACATTTCTTGATTTTTCTTACTACTTTCCAAGGTGCATTCTGACTTAAGTGTTATTTTCCCCTCTACCCTTCTTCAAACACTTAAGAGAACAACTTGAGACAGACAATTGCTCATGGGCTTACACAATTATGCAGCAATTTGTGTTTTTGGGTAACATATAGAGGTCCTTGCGTTCTTCATCACTTTGTTGTGTTCAGGGTGTCATTCATGCAGGCTGTTGGGGTGGGTAAAGACATTCTCGGGCTTCACACAAAATCAAGACTTAAGAAAAGTCAGTAATGGGTTCTGACAATACACATCCAGTAAATAACAGTTTCAAATATGTAGCAAACCGGGTTTAAGCGTTTTTTGTTCGTTTTTTTTTTCTGTCAGAACGCGTAACACGGGTTTTGTGAGAATCGAGTGTTTCACAGCTGACTGTTTTATGTTCTTTTTCATCGCTAACAATCCGATGAAGTTATCAGAGAAAACGGGTGATGCCAGATGTGATGAAATACCGTAGATGTTGGCTTGTAGCTTCAGTCAGCCTGGGATAGAAACTGATATGGGTTGCACTGCAGTATGGCTTGTAACGGAAGAAGAATTAAACTGGGCTCTATAAAAAACCCACGACAAGCTCTCCTATCTGAACCCCAAAGATGGATATATACGCTGTACAATATTTGAGTCTCTGTCTCTCGATTGATACAAACTCTTAGAAGTGTATGAATACAGAAATAAACATGGATTGCAACTTCACATCAGCGATAGTGCAGGAAGAGAGCAAGAAAAAACCCATTTCAGAAAGGATGCCTTCTATTTATATCATTCCACCGACTGAGGACACTTCGGTCCAACAAAAAAACCTCAGGATGAAATACCAATAAAAAATACATGAGACGGCGCCTGAGCGTCACCCCACACTGAGTCCATCGCAAAAACACAAAGCACCCCCAGAGCAGTAGGATGGTTCCCTCTCCCTTCCTCATACCATCGGGAAAGCATGGGAGATCTTGCCGTCCGGGGGCAGCTTGGCTCCGAAGCCGTAGGCGGGGAACAGCTTGTCACTGTCGTAGTCCTGGATGATCTCGCCCACAGCCTTCAGGGCCATGGCGTAGGCATTCATCTGGTACGGACTCATGTAGTGGAGAGAGGTGGGCTGGCTCGGGTTCCCTGAAACAAAGAACAAAGTATTTTGTAAAATATTTGGAACCTTTAATTAGACGGGGGTTTTTGGAGCCCCAGACAGTACTTACACCACCTTCAGTTCTTTAGACCACACTCAGTGCCCACCGGGGGGGCATCTGTGAGACGTCAGCCCCGGCACTACAGTCTGTCGCCAGGCTGGTGGCCTAGTGTGGTGCGGCTGCACATGGCTGGACCCTGGGTGCCTTCTTCTCAGGCGGCACTTGAGGCCCCCAGGTGCACACAAGCTGGCCCTGTTATGGTTGTACTAGACTGAGAGACCATCTAAGAGACAGAGACTTTCCTGTTCATCACTGGTTATGGTCTGGGGTCCATCACTGGTCTGTTGCCTACACCTACTGTGGTCCTCTATACATCTCTCGGGTTCTCAACACACCCCTGTGGGTCCTTAACACATCCCTGTGGGTATTTAACACATCCCTGGGGTCCCTTAACACAGCTCTCAGTCTTTAATACATCCCTGAGTCAGTTTAAGTTAATTGCAGATTCCAAATGCTCGAGATTAGGTAAGAGCATAGCAACCTCTGGTTTTACGTATATCATAGAAAAGCCATACATCGAAATACAAAATGATATGAGCCAAAGTAGTGTCCAATATTATTACAATATTTTGAATACTCTTGTCACGGTAGTGTAGTGGTGGAGAGGAGGAACCAGGCGCAGGCAGAGCGGCATTCGATGTAATATTTAATTGAAAATAAAACCGAGTACTTTAAACAAACTGAAAGAAAACAAAACGACACTCACCACTGACGTGCAACATACAGAGACAAGCAAACAATGACCAACAAGTGAGGGGAGCAGAGGAGAAACATTTAAACACATACTGATGACTGAATTGGGACCTGGTGTGAGTGATGATTGGAGACAGGACACAAGTCCGGGACGTGTTCGAGGATAAAAGGAAACCTTGAAAAGCGGGAGATGACGGAGCTGTCCGTCACCTCACCGTCAGTCCCCCCCCCCCCCTCCCCCCCAAAGGCCAGGGCGCCGGAGCGGCCGGGACGGGAGAGGGTGCTGCGGGTCGAGGCGGCGATGGCCAGTCCTTGACGGGCCCAGGCGGCAGGCAGTCCTTGACGGGTTCTGGCGGCGGCGACCACTGGGCAGCAGGGGGCGCTGGCGGCGGCTCCAGGGCAGCAGCAGGCCGCGGAGTGACGACTGGGGCAGCCGCAGGGAACACCCGGCGCCTAGGAGCTGGCACCGGACGTAGAGCAGTGGCTCGGATGGCCAGACGACTGCCGTCCAGTCCACGTGGCACTGTAGAGGCGGCCTGAAAGGGCTTGTGCCATGACCAGAAGGCAGGGACCCCAGTTTGGGGATCCCGCCAGCGTGTTGGTACCCCCCTCGACCTCGGGGAAGGCCGGGACCAGCTGGCACAGAGCAGGGTCCCACATGAGCACCCCCTCTGTGTCGTCCTCGTCGAACTCGTCATACTCCGCCTCAGAGTCATCCGACTAGAGGGAGTCCGATCCCCAGTCCCCCTTCCAGGTATACTCCCCTCTCATCGGTGACATCGGAGGGGAGTAGCCGAAATAAGCTCGGAGACGCCGAGCTTCCTCCTCCGGCGTCTCCGGCTTCTCCCACGGCCACAGGTGGGTATCCATGTGACCATGGTGGGTTTTGTTTTTAAACCTGCGGGTTCCCTTACGTTTTTGGTCGGTCATTCTGTCACGGTAGTGTAGAGGTTGAGAGGAGGAACCAGGCGCAGGCAGAACGGCATTCGATGTAATATTTAATTGAAAATAAAATTGAGTACTTTAAACAAACTGAAAGAAAACAAAACGACACTCACCACTGACGTGCAACATACAGAGACAAGCAAACAATGACCAACAAGTGAGGGGAGCAGAGGAGAAACATTTAAACACATACTGATGACTGAATTGGGACCTGGTGTGAGTGATGATTGGAGACAGGACACAAGTCCGGGATGTGTTCGAGGATGAAAGGAAACCGGGAAAAGCGGGAGATGACGGAGCTGTCCGTCACCTCATTGTCACAACTCTGATATAGCTCTATGTCAGAGTGAATATTGTCATACAATAACATGGGCAACAGCATTACAGCATGACATTATTTACATTGGAAATATTGTGAGGAACATTTAGCTCTGCTTCAGAAAGAAGTTTTGGAACACTTTAGTCCAGTGTTTCCCAATCACGGCGCTCGGGACCCAAAGGGGTGCATGTTTTTGTTTTTGCCCAAGCACTCACACACCTTTTTCAAATGTTGCTCTACCACTTACACACTTGATTGACATAATCAACCTATCATGAAGTCTTTAATTTGATCAGGCATGTGAGTGCTAGGGCAAAAAAAAAACGGGCACCCCTTTGAGTCCCGAGGACCAGGATTGGGAAACACTGCTTTAGTCCCTTTGGAAACGTCGATAAATTTTGCCACACTTACCATTAGATGCTGTGAAATCAATGGCCACTGTGAAGTTCAGCTGCGTCCTGGTGAGACAGTGATGATAACCAACTTCATCAGACAAAAATATTGTAACGTCTAGAAAAGGATAAGTCTGTTAAGACAACGCAAAATATATAACTATGCACACTAGGCTAAGTTAGCCATTATCAGCTTATATCAACATTATTAAGAGAGGCCTCAGGTGTTAATAGAATGTCACTAATAATGGTTTCATCGACATTATTTAGAGAGGCCTCA
>JACXGI010015126.1:0-17898 GCA_016801175.1 Esox masquinongy
ATTTTCAGAGATACTGAATTTGGGATTTTCATTAGTTGTCAGTTTTAATCATCACAATTAAATGAAATAAACATTTGAAATATATCAGTCTGTGTGTAATGAATGAATATAATATCCAAGTTTCACTTTTTGAATGGAATTACTGAAATAAATCAACTTTTTGATGATATTCTAATTATATGACCAGCACCTGTACACTTTCATAGCCCATAATTCAAGCGGGTATGACTCCTACCTTCTTTTATACCCCTTGGTACTGCAAGGCCTAACTTCCGCTCTTATAATACAAGGAAGCAAGGTGTTGGGTTTTACCGATCAACGATATACTGACATTCTTAGCTTTCTTCCCATGAAACTCTCTCAAATGCCTGATGCTCTCGGCTTTGAAACAACTGTTAAAGGTTGGTTTCCACAATTTTTTCAGCTCTGTGGAGAATCTCGTTTACATCAGTCCTTACCCCGGTCCTGAAATGTATGGAGCTGATCAAATGTCAGTCAAAGAGAGGTTTATGACATGGTATGAGACAGCCCGTCATGAGACCTTTGATTTTCATAAAGAGATGGAAATGTATTGTGACAATGATGTGGCTATCTTGCGTGAAGGTTGTCCCAAGTTCAGAGAGTAAGTTATCAGTGACGCAGGTGTTGATCCCTTGACTTGTATAACTATGGCATCAGCTTGCATGAAAACCTATCGTACTCATTTTATGACCGAGGAATGTATAGACATTCTCTCACCTGATAACTATAGGAGACAATACAAAGTGTATTCTAGTTGCTCTATACAATGGTTGAAATACCTGGCTGAGACAAAAAACATCTTTATTCAACATGCCGTGAAGGGGGGTGAAAAAAAGTTGGGACCTTATCATGTAGATGGCTATGCAGTCATCGATGGTGTCGAGACAGCATTTGAGTACAATGGATGTTTCTTTCACAGATGTACATCCTGCTTTTTGCCACAGGAAATGCATGCTTTCACCCAAAAGAGCTTTGGTGACATGTATCTAGAGTTCCAAGACAAACAGAAATCCCTACAGGCTGATTATGGTCTGAAAGTGGAGGTTTTGTGGGAGCACGAGTGGCTCAGTTGAAAAGGGCTCAGACCCTTAGGTTCAAGCTTTTATGGATAATTTTGGCATGCCAGAACCCATGGATCCCCGAGAAGCCTTATTTGGTGGACGCACCAATGCTTTGACTTTAAGGCATTTAGCCCAAGAGCATGAACAATTGAGTACAGTGATTTTACATCCCTTTATCCTAATGTCATGAGCAAATACCACTTTCCTCTGGGTCATCCTGAAATCATTCATAGTGACTTTGACTTGCCCCAAAACTATTTCGGTCTGATTAAGGCAACAGTTTACCCTCTTTTGGGTTTATTTCTTCCAGTGTTACCAACCCATGGGCCTAATCGGAAGCTTTTCTCTTTGTCGCAGATGCAGCAACAACAATAATCAGCAAAATACCTGTTATCATTCTAATGAAGAGAGAGCTCTGACAGGTGTATGGGTTACAGAGTAGTTCAGTAAGGCTCTAGAGAAAGATTACATTGTGTCTAAAATCTATGAAGTGTGGAACTTTGCCAGAAGATCAGATACTCTTTTTAAAGAGTATATCAAGACTTTCTTGAGAGGCAAGCAGATGGCTTCGGGTTATCCTGCATCAGCCACCGATCAAGAGAGCAAAGACAGGTACGTTCAGGATTATTATGACAAAGAGGGCATACATTTGGATCCTGAAAAAATCAGAGTCAATAAGGCTAAGAGAAGTCTTTCAAAACTTTTTTTGACCAATTTGTGGGGAAAGTATGCTCAGAGAAGCAACATGCTGACAACATCCATTGTTAGAGACGTCCAACAATTTACAGAGTTCATTTTTGCCGGACCGCGTAAGTGGAGCCGGCCTAGAAGAGCGAATGTCTCTTACTGACTGACTGAGTGGGTGAGTGACTGACCGACTGACTACACCTTGTTAAATAGCGTAGTGGTTAGAGACGCGGGCTCTTATTATCTAATAAGCTGTTAAAACAGCCAGTGGCAAAAGCCATACAGTTAATAGATGCTATTTGTTGTGGTGGTAAACTTAATAAGAAAAGTTACTCAGTTTAATACAATAGTTAATGGTGTCTAACGAAATATTTAAACTTGGCGTGATGTTAATGAGTGACGAAATTATATAATGTCAAGAGGCTGTACTGACATCTGACAAACGTGCAGCTCTGTGGCGTTGTGGTTAACAACACAGCCTTTCATGTGGGCGACCTGGGTTTGATTCTCGAGAGGACAGCTATGATCAACACATTTTATTGCGAGCCCGGCTGAACTAGGCTTACCTGGTTTCTTGTATCAAACCGTTTTGAAATTTCTCATTTTTCATTTTTGAATCAGGGGGTTGCTCTGGTACAGTGGAAGCATAAAAAGAATTACCTTAGATGTCCCGGAAATGTCAGTGTAATCATTGCAGCTTTCACGACAGCTTGCGGCCGTCTTGAATTGTACAATCTTATGGAACAGCTACAGAGAGTTCTATACCACAACACAGATTCGGTGGTCTATGTGAGCAAACCGGGCAAATGGAAGCCCCCTCTGAGCAATTATTTGGGAGGTTTAACAAATGAACTTGAAGATGGTTATCATATCACAGAATGGTCATCATGTGGACCCAAGAGTTATGGGTTTAGGACTAAAAACAACCGCGTAGTCTTGAAGGCCAAAGACATCACACAAAACTATAAAAACGCCTCAAAGTTAAACCTGGAATCACTCACACGTTTGGTTGAGGGTTTCATAAAAGACAAAACTAGTGAGGAAATCTTTACCTCGTACAAAAGAATTGTCAGGGATAAAAAAGGCTTCCATCTGCGCAATGCATCACTCATCAAAACGTTCAGGGTGGTGTATGACAACAGAGTACTTCTAGCAGACGGTACCACATTACCATTTGGCTTCTGATTAGATAAGATGAAGTCTGTAGAAGGTTTTGATTCAAGATTGCATTTACCTTTCTCAGCTCTGGTCATTGGACCATCCAGCAGTGGAAAAACTTGTTTTGTAAAAAATGTTTTAGAAAATTCTGAACATGTATTAACTCAGAACTTTGATAATATAGTGTGGTGTTACAGTTGCTATCAACCGATACATGATGAAATGTTGAAAAAAATAAAAATAAACTTTGTTGAAGGAATCCCTGAATGATGATCAACTTTTTCCTCCTAACAGAAATAATCTTTTAGTTTTGGATGATATGCTGTTTGCAGGTAGTGAACATCCTGAAATTGCCAGAGCTTTTACTCAATATACTCACCATCGAAACCTATCTGTGCTCTATTTGGTACAAAATGTGTTTCACCAGGGTAAAAATAGCCGTACCATTAGCTTGAACTCGTTGAACTTGTTTAAAAATCCTAGAGACAAACTGCAGATTAACACTCTTGCACAGCAAATGTATCCGTTGAGGCGAGGCTATTTCACGGAATGTTACGAAGATGCTACAAAAGAGGCATTTTCCTATTTACTGGTGGCCCTTAAAGATTCTACACCAGAACATTTAAGACTCAGAACAGGTTTGTTTCCCGTGGGAGTGGCCAACAGTTTACGTCCCAAAGAAAAAGTAGACGTGTGCACGTTTAAAAAGACATTTGCCCTAGTTGTAGCCAGCCCTAAAGAACGCAAGTGGCAGACTTGTTGGGACATTGTTCTTCAGATCTTATTTTGGCCCTCTGTGAGATTGCTTTGAATGTTCTCAAATGGCGCATCTAACTCAGGCAGGAACAATTAAAAAAATTAAAGAGGCAAAAGGCAGTCATCAAGCTATTTGCCGATAAAAGGACCAGTATTAAAAAAAAGAGGCGTGCCATACAACAGATGGGTGGTTTCCTGTTACCCCTTTTAATTAAGTATAGCGGTCCAATTCCTCTCTCGTCTTATTGCCTCCAGGAGTGGGAGCTGATGTCTAACAAAAAGTATTTAGTGCCTCAACATCAGTTGGATAAACTGAAGCAACAAGGCCCTGAAAATATTAGACAAACGGCTGAAAGGGATCTGGATACAGATATGAAGCATGTATTGAATATGAAAGGAATTAATCCTTATGACAAGGCAAAGAAATACTTGCAACTCTTACAAAGGTATTTGTCTTTGTTGAAACAAGATGAAAATAACCCGGGATACTTGACCCTCTCCCTACCAGAAACGGAGGCTACAGAACCTCTTTTTCCAGGGAGCTTACAGGATCATGCCATAGATGAGGATGCTGTTATGAGTAACATGCTTGAGCATACTCCAGCACGTAGCCAAAAAAATGTTATATACATTATGAATAAAATAAAGGGGTCAAAAGGAAGAGCTGGCTGGAATGTCAAGGGTGAATTCATCAGTAATGGTAACATTTTTTGAGGCTCTAATATGATAGACTTGATCAAAAATGTAACTGGCTCACACAAGATATCCGAAGACAGAACACCTCTAGGATGGACCCATTTTCTTGAAACCATGGCTGACCTCAGTTTACCTCTGGCAGGTGTGGCTTATTATAAAATTTTTCAGCAGATAGAAAATTTAAAATTGATTCCCTCCAAAAGACATTCATTTGAACAGAAGAATACAGAAGACTGGTTACAATTTTCTGAATAAATACACAATCGATAATTGTAATGTAATTACATTTTTATTTCAATAAAAATATATTTGACAAAAACTTAACATTTATGGCCTTTAAACATTTGTCTTGAACATGCACACTGAGTATATGGTTTTAAAGGGAGTTGTGATGGTAATTCCATCGATAAGAACTCTTAATGGAAGTAAGTCCCCCCACCTTATCCTTCCTGCCCTAGGTGTTTACCGTCAAGGGGGTAGGGGAACATCATAAAAGGCAGTCAACCACATTCTTGAAGAACAAAGGACAGATACCCTTATTGGTTTGGGCAGATTAACAGATGGTCAGAGGTCATAATGATCCACTGCAGATATGTCAGAAACAAAGATCAGACTTACACACCAGGTAATAAAGCATACATTTCTCAAATGTACATTAGTTCTAGAATTTCCATAACAGAGTACATTTAAACACTTTTGATATTTTCTAACAAAACAATCTACCATGACATCATTACTTCTTAAATCATCTCTATATTGGGATATAACATCTTCATATGAAAGACCCTTGGCCCTTTGACAGAGATAGAAAATACAATGATGACCACATGTTGTAGAGAATTCATCCTGTACTTGTTTAGTGCAGTAATATATCTTGAATCCATTTCTGAGTAAAAATTGTTCTATAGATTTGGGAAATGAGAAAATCCCAGTGGAAACCTGTAGGAATCGAAAAAAGTTGTGATTTTTCTGCCTTCTTCCTCTTCTAAAGTCACGGCGAGCCAGTGTTCCCCAGGCATGTATTTTGTATGGGTATTAAAAATGAACATATCGGGTCTATTAATCCAAGTATCCGTAGGTAATTCATCACAAGCCCATACTCCGCGGAACTGCTTTCCGCCCATTCGATGCATAAAACACTCGATCTCTTGGGTGTTCATCTTTGTTTTAATTAATAATAATCTACCAAGACTTGTCTTTGGGAGTTTACTTCCAAGATGGAATCGGAGCATGCGTACATGATCACAGTAGCCGTCCGGTCTCAGGGTTCCCGGAAACGCATTTCCAGTCGCAGGCTACCTGTGGAGACCAGTGAAAGGTTTCCTGTGTTGTCATCATCCTGGGATAAGTTGAAAGCGAACAGGGCATAGCCCGCTGGGTAATCTTTTCTCTCAATAGGCAAGGCCAGATCTTTCAAATGTCTGCCTGTAGCCAGGTATGGATTATAAAATTCTCTAACGCATAAGCCGTTGCTGAAATTTGGTTGGAAGGCCTTAGCGGGAATTTGACATCTGTCCTGACAGAGGGCTACATATTCTGCATTGAAATGATGGAAATTGGAGGGTTTTTTTTATCAAAACTGCCGGTGCAGGCTTCGTGACCAACCAGTCCAGTAACAATGTAGTGGGGTAGCGATCCCAAAAACAGGTTGTCCTGACGACGGACTCCATAGCACCTCCTGAATCTTTGTTAAACAACCCAGCGGAAATTTGCTTATTTAGTGTATCTACAGAGTAATTTAGTAAACATTTCAACATCGCCCTGTATGGATAAGTAGAGCTGCTTTGACTGATGAGTCGATCTCCTAATGTCACGTCCACTTGGGAAAAGATGGTGGCCAGACGATAATTAATGAGAGCCACCTTGGTATCCTCTGGAATATTGCTTCCATCTTTCTTGGTCACTTGAAGGCTGACGTGTAGCAGAGTGTTATTCAGGTCCAAGTATTGCTCACCATGATTGGGGATAAAAAAATCTATAGGGCTGTTCTCTGTAAGGGCCGAGATCGGCATTATCTCGACATAATTTGCACTATCTATAGAAATTTGAGTCATGGGGGCCGAAAAAACGTCAAGCTCCGTTTTTATTGCTTCAGTTGACATTCGATGTAAAAGAGACATTTTTAGAAAATACTTCCTCCTATTCCTTTTGCAGACCTCCTACCTTTGCACCACTTTTGACTTACTGATTTTATTTTAACCGCTGACCTTGTCTTTTTAGGGGGAGACTGCCGCACACCAGGGGGTCTCTTTTTAGGTCTGCGAGCCAACATCATGAGCCAACCGGATCCTCTTTGTTGTTCAGGATTTGATGCTGTGCGTTTGGTCATAACATTCGATGTGACTTCGCCTACTATATTTTTAACTGCATTTTTCAAATGTGGCTTGGCGATGTTAAAGCCTCTCTTCATGAACGGGATCACCATTCTAAACAGATTACGAAATATACCTCTCACCCCTGAACCATACATAGTCGGGGTGTCATAATAACCCGGGAGTCCATTTCCTACTTGATCAACATAATAATATATGTACCGGTTAGGATCTAGATGCGGATTGTGTAACATCTTTAAATATGTAAAGAAGATTGGACTGGTCGAAAGTGGAGTTTAACAGTCACTTTACCCCAATCGAACACTATATTTTTATTCTGATCCGTCTTAATCTCAATCTGTATGTTTTCAATATACTTCTTGGTTACTGGTACATAGTGCGGCCGCGCATAATTAATTGTGATAATATCTCCGTCTGTTCCCTCTATGTGAACTGTCCGTAGGAGTGGTACAAAACTGTCTCCGACCCTTTGAAAAGATATAATATCCGTATACACAAACGTTATAAAATCCTGCTTGTATGTCTACTGGCAATGGGCTCAAATTATCTTTTGTTTCCAGCCATCTGTCAGGACGCATCCCTAATATGTAAGCTAAACTGCCTCGAGTCTTGATAGCTGACTGGCTTTCATCACACAATTTTTACTCACTTTTGAATATTGTCATAACCTAAAAACACATTCTTAATCTTCTCATTTAAGGCCTGGTTCATCCCATAGACAACTGCTTCAATGTTTTTATAGTAACCGGTTTTGAGTCTGATGGGTACAGGAGGTTTAGAGTATATTTTGTAGAAAAACTAAAAATCATTATTCATGATATTTGTCCAGCTATGCGGATATAAAATCTCCACGAGACCTCAATCCCAGCTCCCCTGTAGCTCTATCAGGTTTGGCAAAATTTGTTGTGAAATTTGAACTTTTGTTGTTTGGGTATATTTCGGCTGAGGCATTGCCGGGCAGAGTCAGATAAAAACCTGAGGTTTCCATGATTGTTGAAATCACTTGTGAACAACTCGCCCCAGTGGTAGTTATTTTATCCTGTTGCATCAAATACTTCTGACTCGAGGACCCAGCTGTTGAACTTTTCCAGCCAGTTTTTCCACCGGACAAATACGTGTGATTCTCCTTTTACTTCCTATCATTTCAAAATCTCATCTACATGAAAAACTTTGTCTTTAGTTATCTTCACTTTTTGAACCTCTTGTTCATAAAAGGTACCCTCGATAGACTCTCTATCATAATCGCTTAGCTTATAAACAGGCGGTATACGCGGTACATATTCTGTCACTGTATAATTCATCCGAGTAACCTTGTTCATATTTCTTATCAAAAACACCTTGCAACTTTGAGACAGGAACAATATTGTCCTTTTTAATTTAAAAAAATTGGCTTTCTTTTTACGAAGGGGAAACCAACCGTAAAGATTTTTAAAGATTTCAAGTGTGTTCTCAGATGTTACTTGTGACGGTGCCATACGTATGCTCGTGATAGCTGTTGTTATAACTTTTTACCATGTCTTGAATCACATCGACATATAGACGTGTGTTATGAGCTGTAAAATATCGCCACATCCTTTCCTTCAAAGTCCTGTTATAACGTTCAATAACGGATGCTTTTAAATCTGACCCTGTGGCAAAATGTAAGATGTTGTGATCGTTCATCAGTTTTTTAAACGTACGATTAAAAGAACTCCTTTCCAGAGTCTGTTTGTACTTTCTTGGGAATCCCACTCTCTTTCAAAATAGATGCAAATGTCCTGGTCACTTCCGGTCCGCTCTCATTTTTTAGCTTTCTTACAAAAGACACTTTGGAGAAAATGTCTATTACCGTTAAGAAGCGATTTCCATCGTTTTTATCCACCAGTGCTTGCATATCACAAAAATATGCTAGGAACTGGGATAAATGATGAGTGGAAAACACTCGATTTCTAGGGGATGTTTTTCTCACAGGCTTGTGCAGAGTATAGGCATCCTGAACAGCCAGCCAATCGGCTACAGATCCGTCACTTATACTACTTCCTGTTTCTTGCGCAATAGCTCTCTGAAGTCGCTCCTTTCCTCCAAAAGATCCCGGGTGAGAGGGATTAAAATATGTTTTTCATTAGCTGCTCCATCCTCCTAATTCTAGTTATTATGGCTATTCAAAAGTATGCATCAGACACTTATAGAAACGGGTGAGGAGAATTTATTTAAAATCAGTTTACATGCTTACAATATCAATCACGAGTTTAAAATCAATTTTCTCGGTTACATAATTAATGACTTTGAATACTTTGATTACATTTACAGGCTTATGGCTCTGTATTTTTAAAACACACACATGGATTATATAGGCATACAAACAAATTAGATGATACACGTTACATGTCATCGGTGGTTCAAAGAAAAAACGTAAAACTTTGGACAAATATTTTTCTAACGGTCCATCTACTTCTTGCAATATCAATGTTACCCATTTTTTTGCCATACGGACACGATCCAAGATTTCCTCCATTCTTTGCACACGTTCAACATTAACAAAAGTTTGGGATGTGTAGAATGAAGAATCATTTACTTTCCTTTCAATTATTTGCATCATAAGATCTGTAACATTTCTCAAAATAAATTTTTCAGTTATTCTCTCAAATAACCTACATAAACAGTTACCCATTATAGCAATTAAGGGTTTCAGGAAACAGATTTTAGACAGCCTGAGTGGGAGACAGATCTTCAGGTATGTTCTGCCAGAAAATCACAACTTCGTTTATCAAGCCCTGGCGGTCTTTGTTCTCGCTCAGCAGCGCATCAGAGATCTTGTTCAGGGTCTTACTGATGGAGGTTGACTCTTTCAGCTCGTTTAGAAAAACCTCTGAAATTCCATGGACTCGAGGTAATTCAACTTTAAGTCCCAAGGATTTCAGGGCTCTGGCCAACGCGGGTATGAAATGATCAGTCCACAGTCACTTGAGTGTGTCAAAATGGTTGATATAATAATACTTGGGATAATCATAGAGGCACTGATGCTGCCGCTGACTTCCATGGCCTGTAACACAACCGTTGCAGTTTTCTATTTTGTGCTCCTCGATCACAATCCCTAAAAATGTTACAATGGAAGTCTTTATGGTGTTCACAAACATCTGACTGAGTCCACCATCAAAAACGTCCGAATCCGGGGTATAGAAAGGCAGGTCAGGTGGCGGGGTAGGAGGCCGCATAACCGGTGAGTAAGACGGAGGACTGCTACTTGGTTCGTTCACACATGTGGCACTTATATCCCATTCCTGGTCTCAGGCATCTTCATCAAGCAATGGTGTAAACAATGTTTTAGGACTGCGCGTAATAGGCAGATAGGAGAGAGGTCTTTTCTGAGGTTGTGATATAATGCAGGGGTTAGGTCTCCCGGCGGAGTCCTCTGGCGTCAAAGAAACCATGGTTCTTTGAAACGGTCTACTTTACCCCTGCCCTTTTATTGCTCCATAGATCCTTTGTCAGAGGGCATGGCTTTTTAACCAAAACTTATCATCCCTGCTTCCATATACATCTTGGTTTGAACTGGATCGTGTTCATAACTGGCGTCTGCAGCAAGACATCTGAGTTTAACAACGCTCTGCCATTGTTGACCTTGTACGTATAGCTCATCAATTCTCCGAAACATATCATTTTCCAGATCAACACAAATGTTAACAGGTAAACTTACCGCTGACATTTTACCAATCTTTCTATCTCTTATGTTCCTCGTGAGAGAAGAAAGCTCAACAAAACCGAATGGAAGTCCATTTTTCCTCTGGATTTTTATTGTGTGCTGCAATGTCTCTGTGGAGCTCGGTACACCTTCCCAATATGTCTCCAAACCAGTGTCACTAGTGTAATCTCTCACTTTGCTTCATTTCAGGATACACCACATGGCGTAATACTTCCCAGTCATTAATTTGGTACTCCACGCCACAGGTTGCGTTTGTATATTCAGCTCCCATGGCTAAAATGTACAACTTCACTTTAGAAGCAGGGTAATCAAACACAAAGCCGACCATTTTTCCATCCGCCATGTCATGCTGATCTGTCAGCTGCTTAAATGGAGGTATTTGAGTTCTATACACATTAAGAGAACGCTTCTTTGGCGCATCGTATATTTCTGGAACGTATCTTTTTTTTTCAATCCTCCGTTCTGCTGCCTATTTCGTAAGTCTGGGTTGTCACGGGTGTATTACTAAGCACAGACGCCATCTTGAACTAAAAAACGAAACAAATTCAACTACAAACCAGGAGAAGCCTACCTCTTTTATTTGGGACTCTCAGAGAAGGAAGCCCTGGAATCACCTGCTCTACCCCCTTGCATCTCAAGAAACCCAACACCCTCTCCTCCCAAAGAAGGAAGCCCCGGAATCACCTGCTCTACCCCCCCCCCCTAACCGGACATGAACACCCGGAATCACCTGCTCTATCCCTCCCTCCCTAAACAGACATGAACCCAGGAAAAAACAGCTGTTACCAACCCAGACATAAATTAACAACCCTTAAAAATCATTTTTCATAATCATTTTGACCTCCCCTCTCATCCCACAGAATCACCTGCTCTACCCTCCCTCCGTAACCGGACATGAAACCCCGGAAAAAACAACTGTTACCACCCGGTCATAAATTAATAACCATCAAAAAATCATTTTCATAATCCTTTCACACAGATGCAGCTGTCAAAGGTCAAAGCAATAAATCACTTGGACTTTGGGTGCTGTATACTATATTCTTCTGGTAGACTAAAAAGGTGAGTCTTTCACTACCCGTGTTAACAGTTAACTGGGTAAGTCCCATCTTTGTCCTTTTTCTCTTGAATTTCTTTCAGCATCAGCAGAAAACGTTTGGGTGGGGGGGGGGTGTGGCACGTTGCCCCCCACCCAAATGAGAACAGGCAAGCACAAGTTGCACATAAATATCCCCTTGCTAATGCATGATGTGGACAGCTCAGTCCATCAGTACAGTAGGACTGCTAAACAGCTCAGTGACTGCACTCAATAAACTATCTGCACATATATTGCTGCTACTATTTATTATGAATCCTGCTGCTATGCCACTTAACCTTTCACTCTACTCTTTATACTGCACTATCAAGAGTATTCTGACCAGCTGTGTCACCGCCTGATATGGCAGCTGCACCGCCCTCGACCGCAAAGCACTTCAGAGGGTAATTAAAACAGCAGAGAGCATCACAAGGTCTGACCTGCCATCCCTGCAAGATCTCTACACAGAGAGGTGTAGGAGGAGGAGCAAACGGATCATTACGGATCCCAGCCACCCATGCCACGGACTGTTTACCAAGTTGCCTTCAGGCAGAAGGTACAGGAGTATTCAGTCCAAAACAAACAGGCTACGGGACAGCTTCTTTCCACAGGCCGTAAGGCTGCTCAACTCAGGAACACCTGTCACTTTTACATTGCACTACGGTTGTATAGTTGTATAGTTATTATTATATATGTGTGTTTTTGTATAGTGATTCTAATGATTGATTGTGTTATCTTATTTTTTTAAATTATAATTACTGTTACTTTTTAACTTTTAACTGCAGTCGGGAGTAGGAAAACCAAGCATTTCATTGCCGTAACTTGAACTTGAAATTGACTTCTAATGACAAATAAAACCTTTTGAACTTGAACTAAAAGCGCGGTCATGGGTCATTTTGACCTATGCGTGTTTTGAATGTGAGGGTGTTGCGCATCTTGCGATGGATATACGCACAAGATGGCGCATCTTGCGCGTATATGCCAATGACACTTAGCGCCGGAAGAAGGACATTTGACCAAGAGGGACTTAAAAAAATGGTGTGGGTGTGTTTGTGAACGTTTGTACAGTCAGGTTAGAGACCAAACCACCGTTGAAAATCGTGAAGCGAATAATAGCCTTGCAAATGCATACAGTATAGATGGCCTAAAAGATTAAATAACATGTTCACAACATCGTGTATTTCAAGGTTTATGCAATGGGACAACATATTTATATCCAGGGATGTTGCTAGGCCTATTTTATAGGCCTATTTTACGGGGGCTTTAGACTGTCTTTAGCCCCCGTAAAATAGGCCTAGCAACGTCCCTGGATATAGCAAGAAAGGTAGCTACAACTTTCTAGTAGACACTTCAGAAAAGACTAAGATCTGTCATTTGTAATACAAATAAAAATAAATTATAATGTAATTCAACAAAATAGTAAGGTGGCCAATAATTGGGGATGGTAGCGGATGATAGGGGGTCATATTTTTAAGCGACAATACTAACCAACTACTGAAAATATTAATTTCCCATTAATGACATGCTAGCTAACATTTGTATGTCACTAATAATCATCAGGTGTTTCACAGATTCATGTTTGTTTGGGTTTGAAGTATGTTGCAACATATTGCAACGTATTCTGTTCAGAGGAAGGGAGATCCGGTTGTTAAATGCTTTTTTTAATTATGATACATTTTTTAATGACTTTATTCCGAGATGAATGGGCTAATGACTAAATCTGTTTTTGAAATGATTCAGAATGATTCAGAGAAATCTTGCTTACAAACAATATACTGTATGTAGATGTTCATTTACTATAAACTATAGTTGACAAAAGTATTTTTTGGCTACACAGTACAGCTGTTTTTGTGACTTTTGTTGGTGTTGGATGGATGAAGACAGAGTGGACATTAATTTCTGTATTTGGATAGAATTTAAGTCATTAGATCAGTATCTAACACAATCTATGAGACAGGTATACTTTTAGCCAACCTTGACCAAAAATAACCTTATTTGGATATATTTTACACCCATTGTTACTCTAAAAATACATGATAAAAAGATGTTTTGGGGAGTATGCCCAGACCCCCCAAAATGAGGCTTAGCCCCCCCATCCATGATTTTCTAGTGACGTCCCTGTTTATATCCATACATTTTAATGGGCATTAGGAAATATGGTTTGAAATGACAAAATTTGACTTACAATATTAGCCAAAATATTTTACACCCTTGATTGTATTTCTTTTGTCGATCAGAGTTCATGCAACAAATAAGCAACTGAAACGTGTTTGTCAAATAATAATGTTGTGAAATTAGGCTACATTACAGTGCATTGCAAAACAATTCTAAACTAGGTTTCAATTAAAATTAAGAATCAAGTTTCTGTGAATGATTTGAGCCTATAACTTTCCACAGAGCATGTCAAACGCGCTTCTGCAAGCATGGGCTAGACATGGTAATGGACATTTGATTTTGGAATAAAAATATTTAGCAAGAAGATCGTTGTCTATCAAAATAATTGCGATTTGGCTCTAACAATTGCACTGCTATGGCAGGTTAGGAACCACTGCAAAGTGAAACTTAAAAGTGAAAGACGAATTATAGCCTTGCAAATGCATATAGATGGCATAAAAGTAACATGTTTACAATATCATGTAATAAGTTCATATAGAGAGGCCTAAAAAACAATAGCCTTAAAATATTTTCGACTATGTTGTAGCTCCAAACTTTTATTTCACCCCAAAAAGTCCTCACACTGATTTTTTTTTTCTAGCGGAAAACATGCTTTGAAATTTGATATCTTTATTTCCAATCAAACCCTTATCAACATCTCAGATATAATGGAAAAAATACATGCTTCAGGTTTAATTTTAGCAAACTAACATTCAATTGGCCGTAGCCCCCAGCCCCTACCATGCCACAAAAATAGCTCTGTCCACACTCAGTGCAGACTTTTGGTTTGTTTCAAGTAAAAGTGGTAAAAGGTATTGCACTTTAAAATAATTGTAACTTTCATTCCAATACAACAATTTCTGAAGACAGATTTATCAAGCCAATTACACCCGTTCCATATGTTTGTTTTCTTAGACTGTTTGTCAGTGTCAATGAGGAAAATACATTTTTAGTCTTTAGGCAACATTTTCCTATTTAAATAAAAACATAGTGTTTGTGTTTTATTGCTGTAGGCTATTATATGGCTATTTAAAACATATATCCGTTAGCTGTTCTATATGGAGATTTTCTGTTGTGATTTTTTTCTAAAAGCAAATTAACACATTGTGAAAGGCAATGGAGCAAAGAAGCCAACAATAATTTTCTATTCAGTAGGTTATAATGGCCTATCGAATCCACAGAGAGAAATTGACAATTATATCGATCAACTGAATGGGTGGAGGTGTTATGAAAATTGTATTCACAGTAAAAAAATGTTAGCGTTTAGTGTTATGAAGTAGCGAGTGTGTGGCTGGAGGTCACTGTGTAGATGGGCGGCTACACAGTAAGAGCGATTGCATGGTTTGGTTGGTAGCTATTTCCTTACAATGTCCCGAAGGGTACAATATACAGCTCAGCAAGTTGTGGGCATTCTACAAAATATTGACAAATTGGAAGCGATCGAAGCAGTACGCTAGTAATAGCAAAGCCGGGCCCTGAGCACGCAGGACTCTACACCATCGTAGTACGAGACCGCAAGAGCTCTGCCCAGCACGCCCTCACTCTCTCTGTGGGCGGAGGTGACATTCAAATTGAATCTGATTCAGAGTCTGAAATCGAGTCTGCTTGTGATTCATTGCAAGAGCCCACTAGACATGGTACAGTATGTGTTCAACAAACTGCTGGTAACCCGTGGGTGAAAATTCAACAATGCAATATCATTAGAGAAACCCCCGGACCCACTTCATATGCAAGGGAAAATATTCAAAGTCCTTTGAGCAGTTTACTCTGTTTGATTGACACAGAAATGTTGCACAAGATTCGAACCCACACTCATGCTGAAGCTGAGCGAAATAGTACGGAATGGTTTGAAATGACAGATGAGGAATTAAAAGCGTTAAATTAAACCTCTGCTGTATATCTTGTAAGCCTACACAAACAGCTTACAATGGACCGTGGTATTTGGGGGTTGGGATTGTTTACCCATTTAACTTGAAATGTACCAAAAGTCTGCATTCAGTGTGGACTGAGCTATTTTTGTGGCATTGTAATATGTAAGGGGTGGGGGTTACAGACAATTGCTGGCAGTACAATCCGATTGTTTGCCTAATGTGTGCCTCGATGGTGTTAGGTGCGCGGGTAAAGGACAGGCAAAAACTAAAGTAACAAAAAAATATCAACTCAAAGAATTAAGGTTCTTGTCTTTATAGAAAAGCTTTCGGCACCACACAGTCTCAAAACAGGCAAAGACACAATAACCCGTGAGGTGCTGGTGAAAACAAGGAACCTAAATAGACATCATGATAACTAATTCAAAACAGGTGTGAGGGTGTGATGGGTGCGCTGCTGCCATCTGCCCCAGCCAGCGGTCAGTACACCGGCAAGATGGGGCGCCACTCGAAGCAGCCGTCACAGATGGCCTCTTCACATTGTCTGTAAAGACAATGCTCATATGAAACTTGAAGCATGCCATTTTCCATTATATCTGAGATATTGATAATGGGTTTGATTGTAAATAAATACATCATATTTTAGAGCTTGAAAAGCTTTTTTTTCATTTTGTGTTTAGCCTATTTTTTATTTATATAAATCAGTTCACTTTTAATAAATGGCCAAATTCTATGTGTGTTAGTTTTAAAAATGAACAAATAGAATGGCCTATGAATACTTTTAAAAATACTTTGACATTAATTTGGTTTAATTTAAAACAAGTAGTGCAGTAAAATGCATGTTTTTCGCTAGAAAATTAATCAGTGTGAGGACTTTTTTGGGGGAAACAAAAGTTTGTTTGTTATACTGTTTCTTCTAGTAATAAAAAAAATCTCATCACTTCAAGCCAAATAGCACAATGAATCAGAAACAGATTTATTGCCAAGTAGGTTTTCACATAGAATTCGCATTGGTCTGATGATGCATATCAATAAACATATAGTGTGAGGACAAAAACTGGCAAGTACAGAAACAATTAAAAAAAAGGAAAGGCTGAAAGGCTGTGTCGTTAACCACTGAACCACGGAGCTATACATTTGCCTGATGTCAGTATAGCCTCTTGTCTCTATCCTGAACAAATCCTCTTTTGCCACTGACCGTTTTAATAGTTAATTGGCCATTCGTGAATGACATTGATACAGTTAAACTGACTAACGTTTCTTACTAAGTTTACCTCCACCACAAATAGCGGCTATGTATTGCGTTTGCCACTGACCATTTTAACAGCGTATTAGCCAGTAATAGGCTTTCCCGGTATCTACTAACTTACTGGAATAGTCATAAGAATTGAGCAATTGCTAGCGAGTCTGCCAAAGCTATTTCATTTCAAGGCATAAGAACGTATTTTTTTCTTTCATGGCAAAACAACATACTTTTTTCTTTCAGTCGTGAATGACATTAATACAATAACTATCAATAAAAGCAACGATAACTAACTTTTTATCAAGTGAAAAGACGAGAGAATCAGAAATAATTAATAAATGTTGTTGCTCACAATAGATTCAAACTTAGGTCTTCCACATGAGAGGCACTGTCTTTAACCACTACGCCACGGCATTACATGTTTCAGCAGTCGCTAGACTCCATTGAGGATTGTGTTAAACTGACTAATATTTCTTATTAAGTTTACCGCCACCATAGTGTCTATGAACTGTATTGCTTTTGCCACTGGCCGTTTTAACAGCTTATTAGCAAGTAATTGGCTTACTAGTATCTACTAACTTCCTAGGAATAATCATAAGAATTGAGCAATTGCTAGCGAGACTGAAGTTGAACTATTCCATGCCAGAAACAGTCGCAATATAACTGTATACAGTTTCAGTTAATGCTTACTATAACGTAACTACGTTGTTAAGCCAGCAAATGTGTTTGTCTGTCCTGACCCAAAATGCATGCACGGAGGCGTACTTCGAAAATCCACCAGAAACAGTCGCAATATAACCGTAAACCGTTATATTTCAGGCTTACTATAACGTAGATACTAACGGTTTTAGCCAGCGAAGTTTTCGTCTATACGGAATAAATAATAATGCGTACTTCGCTTCGCCTGTGTGGAGATACGAACTCCGGACCTATAGCTCACAAGTCCGCTTCTCTAACCACTACGCTATTTAACAAGGGTCAGTCAGTCACTCACTCAGTCACTCACTCACTCAGAGACATTCGCTCTTCTTAGCCGGCTCCGCTTACGCGGTCCGGCAAAAATATATATATATATATGTATGCACAATGTGCATTTGTGCAATTCTTTATTGGAACAATGACTTATGCACTTCCTATTAATTGTGCATCTAGTTTAGGGTGACCACA
>JACXGI010015127.1:0-17652 GCA_016801175.1 Esox masquinongy
GCACATGGTAGAATCTTGACCAGTAGAATCCACACATGAACCGAACCACCCTAAATAATTGCCTTAAACTGCAGTGTGAGAAAGGCAGAGTTAATCACTGAGCTCCCTGCCAACCAGGACCTCTTCAACATCCAGTGTCAGAGGTAGGCTCCAAAAATAGTGCAACACTCCAGCTGCAACAGATTTCTACCCAAAAGGTGAATTATGTCCACAAACCATAGTTTCTTGGGCTAACAGATAGCCCAAAGAATTCACATACACCCCGTCTGACGTGCTGTATTTGGTCCACTGGCTGAACACATAAAAGGGGTGTTGAGTCCAATCATGAAATACGAAACGGATATCACAAAACTAGGGAGAACAGCAGGCTAAAAATAGAAACATTTTGTCTTTTTCAAAAATACAGCCAAACTTCTGCATTTTCTCACAATGTGTAAAGATCTACGTTTCACAATCTTGTATTAAAATGTAAGCGTTTGGAACGTGGAAAATGGGGGGAGAGTCATGCTTTTTAAAATGCAAGGATTTGTATGTTTTTGTCCAGAGAAGGGTAGTGTAATTTGTAATCAAATAAATTCCAATATTACAGTGTTTCAGAATGTTGTAGCTTTTTATTTGTCAATCTGTTCTCAAACCTGCTCGTTATCCCTTATTTACTAGGATCTCATGGGATGAAAAATGAAGCTGTGTGACAACTGGTGGCATCCATAACAGCCCTAACTGAAAAACACCAATCATATACACTAACAATTTCAATAACTGGGGAAAAATGGGGAATGGCACTATAGCCCTCAGACAAAACCTGGCTAAACAGAGGCAGAACCAGTTTGTCCTCCTGATGAATATGTACAATTCTACCGATTCATCACTAAGTCTTAACTCGAGACCCAAGAATGGAAGGTGCTGGGAATGAATCTAATTTTCTTCTTGTTCACCCTGTGACTGAACATGTCACAGCTGGAGGACTGCGAGTGTCCTGAATTTGTAGACTCTTGAGATACCCATTAAGAGCCCATAGGTCTATGATTGGGTGTAACATCCCGCTCCTTTTGGGAACCGGGAAGTACAGACTCAACCAACCGTCCAGAACCCCTGACATGGGAGAAACTTACATTGGCTCTTTCTGAAGAAGAGAGGAAATCTCCTTTCTGAGTACGGGCACCGTAGCCATAGAGACATATTACCTCACAACGCTGGGAACTCACAGCCAACTGGAGTGATCTTTTTGCACGCTTCCCTGAAGTCATGTAAGATCACAATGTAGGGCAGGTGCCAGATTTCCCTTCCTGCACAGACCGTACAATGTGCTGCAGTTCACCTGTGAAGCCAAATTTCCCTTCCTGCACAGACTGTACAATGTGCTGCAGTTCAACGGTGAAGCCAGAAGAAGCAGACCCAAGAAAGACGGTGATGGAGGAGGTGAGGATGGACTACTATGTAATTTCAGTCGATACACGAAGCAAGGTGGAGACCGATCAGAAAAAAACTTACAAGAAAATACATTTCCCATAGTGTGAACTTCAAATAATATTCACTGATATAGAATCTAAAAACAGGTCCTTTTTCGAAACAAAAAGCCGTCATAAATATTCCACATTGCAAGCAGTGTTGCCAACTCTCGCGAGTCAAACAAGCAACCGCAGCTTCAAAAACAAGCCCAAAACAATCCAAATACTGTTATAGCGTGTTACGGTCAATGAATGAGCCTGCAACATATTAAACTGTAGCCACTCAGAGTTTGAAACGCAAAACATGTATTTTAACATCAACAAGCAAAGAATTCGTTACAAAAAAGAATCAAATATAATCCCTCCATATAATCAAACAACACGTATATGGAGGACAGGCTCCATCCACTCATCTCTGATCACCTGCAAGCAGAATATGAGAGGAGAGATGGAAAACGAGGGGACAGGAGCACTAAGGGGGAGCGTAAAATATATTAGTACAATATGTATCTACTATTAGTAGGCTATATATATGCTATGTTATGCATGTTTTTTGTTATAAACTGTTAGAATAGATTGTGCTTTGCAGTATCTGCACAGAGTTTTACTGTCATCACAGACCACTTGATGTAAACAGTCTTTGTTGTACTTTCTGCCATACTTGGACCACTTTGTTGGCGGCATCGTTTTTGGAAATGTATCTAGTGCTATGTCATCTAATGTCATGAATGATGACTCATCATCACTGCTGTACTAAGTGTCTATAATATTCAATACTTCTACCATACTGTTCATACTCCCCATCCTACTCTTTCAAAAATAGCTGCTAGTTTACATTGTTATGTATATTATTGCCATACTTGCCATAGGCTTATCTATAATTTCAATACCACCACCAATATTGCTGCTAGTTTACAGTACTCTTTCTAAACTGTTGCTAGTGTACAGTGTTATATCTATTATTGCTTTCTCTTCTTGCTATATTTTTGCTGTGTATATATTTTTCTTCTTCATTCTCACTACATAGTTGTAGTGTTCTATGTCACCATTCATTAGCTTATTACACTCATATGTATCTATAATATTCAATAATTCTGCCAAATTGTTGCTAGTTTACATTGTTATGTATACTTGCCATATCTATAATAGGCTAATACCCAGATTGCTGCTAGTCTACAGTACACTCTTTTAAACTGCTGCTAGTGTGCAGTGTAGTTGTCGGGTGCCATGTCACAAGAATTTAATTGTTCAGGATGACGCTGTGTTGCTCGGTGCATTTGACAAATAAAGTTGCAACTTGTAACATCGCTAGGAAGTCTAACTTGATTTTTCGCCAATGGGAGGGAGGTGGGGGCGGGAAAGATCCACGTGGGGATTTGTAGTAGAGCGAATTACACTACAGCACTTACACTGAACAAAATTATAAACGCAACACTTGTTTTTGCCCCCATTCATCATGAGCTGAACTCAAAGATCTAAGACTTTCTCTATGTACGTAAAAGGCCTATTTCTCTCAAATATTCTTCACAAATCTGTCTAAATCTGTGTTAGTGAGCACGTCTCCTTTGCCGAGATAATCCATCCACCTCACAGGTGTGGCACATCAAGATGCTGATCAGACAGCATGAGTATTGCACAGGTGTACAATGTGTGCCTTAGGCTGGCCACAATAAAAGGCCACTCGAAAATGTGCAGTTCCATCACACAGCACAATGCCACAGATGTCGCAAGTGTTGAGGGAGCGTGCAATTGGCATGCTGACTGCAGGATTGTCCACCAGAGCTGTTGCCCGTGAATTGAATGTTCATTTCTCTACCATAAGCCGTCTCCAAAGGCGTTTCAGAGAATTTGGCAGTACATCCAACCGGCCTCACAACCGCAGACCACGTGTAACCACACCAGCCCAGGACCTCCACAACTAGCATCTTCACCTCCAAGATCGTCTGAGACCAGCCACCTGGACAGCTGCTGCAACAATCGTTTTGCATAACTAAAGAATTTCTGCACAAACTGTCAGGAACCGTCTCAGGGAAGCTCATCTGCATGCTCATCGTCCTCATCGGGGTCTCGACCTGATTGCAGTTCGTCGTCGTCGTAACCGACTTGAGTGGGCAAATGCTCACATTTGATGATGTCTGGCACTTTGGAGAGGTGTTCTCTTCACAGATGAATCCCGGTTTTCACTGTACAGGGAGATGGCAGACAGCGTGTATGGTGTTGTGTAGGTGAGCGGTTTGCTGATGTCAACGTTGTGGATTGAGTGGCCCATGGTGGCGGTGTGGTTATGGTATGGGCAGCCATGTGTTATGGACAATGAACACATGTGCATATTATTGATGGCATTTTGAATGCACAGAGATACCGTGACGAGATCCTGAGGCCCATTGTTGTGCCATTCATCCACGACCATCATCTCACGTTGCAGCATGATAATGCACGGCCCCATGTTGCAAGGATCTGTACACAATGCCTGGAAGCTGAAAACATCTCAGTTCTTGTATGGCCAGTATACTCACCGGACATGTTACCCATTGAGCATGTTTGGGATGCTCTGGATCAGCGTATACGACAGCGTGTTCCAGGTCCTGCCAATATCCAGCAACTTCGCACAGCCATTGAAGAGGAGTGGACCAACATTCCACAGGCCACAATCAACAACCTGATCAACTCTATGTGAAGGAGATGTGTTGCACTGCGTGAGGCAAATGGTGGTCACACCGGATACTGACTGGTTTTTGGACCCCCCCGGACCCCCCAGTACAGTGAAACTGCATTTTCGAGTGGCCTTTTATTGTGGCCAGCCTAAGGCATACCTGTGCAATACTCATGCTGTCTTATCAGCATCTTGATATGTGAGGTGGATGGATTATCTCGGCAAAGGAGAAGTGCTCACTAACAAAGATTTAGACAGATTTGTGAACAATATTTGAGAGAAATAGGCCTTTTGTGTACATAGAGAAAGTCTTAGATCTTTGAGTTCAGCTCATGATAAATGGGAGCAAAAACAAGTGTTGCGTTTATAATTTTGTTCAGTGTATATCATTGTGAGGCTGTGAGCAGACAGTGTCAATCAATGCATTTAGGGAAAGTAGCAACTACAAATGTACAAAAACAAATTTGCTTGTCAGATTATCCTAACAAGCGACCAAACCTTTTAAAACAAGCCCAAAAAGCCGCAACCCGCCACCCGTGATTATTTCAAGCGAAATAAGCCCAAAAAATAAGCCCAAAATCACGTATTATAAGCAGACTTGGCAACTCTGACTGCTAGACGTGGCTGTTGTTGTAAATAAAATAAAGTGGTCAGAGATTAGTCAAGGTGGACACGAGAAAACGATTTGCTGCACTCCTAACCAGTGTCCAAACCACAGGAGGTGGGCAAAGTGTGACAGATATTTTTCCCATTGACCAGCAAATCGCTGCCATCATTGGGGAGATCAGAGTGGAAAAGTCCTATGAGGACACCGACATGTCGCTGTGGGAGGGTTGCAGTAAGTGATGACTTGCCATTTGGTTAATCATAACATTTCAACTTCACATTCAAGAAATACATCAATACAGCATAACACCAAAGTGAATTGGTCAAGCCCAGTTCAAGTCATGTGGGCCTAGGACAGCTGTTATTTTCACTACAGAAAAAGTATCATTTTCGCTACAGAACAAGTATCTGCAGTGGCATACCAGAGTGGGGTTGCAGGGCTCTGCAGTTCGGCAGCGTTCCGTATGGTTTCGAGTGAGGACTGTACCGGGTCGTGGCGGTACAGCCGAGGCTGTCTTGCAAACGCAAGACCTGTTAAAAGAAATAGTAGCCTATAGAGAATGTGACCAAGAAAGTAAATAACATTTCAGAAATATTATAGAAGATCAATGACTCTTGGAAAGAACTTGTGTTAAAATTATCGTTCCATTTTAGTGAAATGCATTGTTCATTTAGTGCCGCGCGAGCAATAGCCTGTACCTTTTATTATGAGTAGGCCTATTGGCTGTTTTTTTCGACTTGTGGTGTATAAGCGTGCCTATTTTATGTTCTATTCATTTTCATTCAGTGAGAATTTTAAATAAAAGTCAGTTCTGAAATGTATTGTCAATTTTGTCAAATTACAAAGCCAAAATGTGATAACGCTGTAGCTCATTCAAAAACACAAAGAAACTCTAGGTCGTAAAAGTGCATATGCACGATTGATACATGAGGCCCCAGGTTATTTTGTCTGGACGTGTCCACCAACCGGTTCAACTATCCTTGTTACACGGACCCATCGCCATCAATGATGAGACAGACCAGTGTCATCTGCACGTTTGAGTAATTTGGCAGATTCATTGCATATTTGTTTGTGTAGAATGAGTCGAGAAAGGGTGAGAACATGCATCCTTGCGGCTCTCCGGTAGCAGGGCAGCCAGCAGGTCCAGCCCCGCCCCTGACCAGCTGTAACTCATCTGGACCTCTTCAATGGAGGGATTCGAGCAAGTCGGGGGAAGAGCCAGAACAGAATCCGCTAAAGGCCAGTAGCTGGGAGTGGGTATCAGGACTTGAAAAGGAAGCAGTAGCAACTGAGGGCAGAGAGAGGCGCCTCCCCAAGCCATGCTGCCTTCACAGCTGTTTGGCCCCAGCGAGACGGGAGCCCAGAAAGGAGAGAGGCAGTTTAGTTATGGGTTGAGAGGTCGCAGAGACGTCGAGTGCCAGGGCCCATTCCTCCCTGGGAGGCCGCCACAGAAATTACGACGCCTCCCTGTCACAGCGGTTTGTTTTCTGCTGATTATTCCCTCCTCTCCTTCCACTTCACAATTCTTTAATAAAAACCCCACCAGGACCCCTAAACTCATGCTCTGTGTCCGCTCTCTGTCTCCTCCTGCTTCACTTGAAAACACATGGACACTCATGACCGTGTTTCCAGTTAGCTGCTGACTGCGAACTTTCCCACGCCTGCAGCACCGAGCACAGCTAACAATGCATAGAGCGAATGGTTAAACGTGTTAGTGCAGAAAGACAATCTGGTCCCATCTCATCAAGGTGATGGAAGCAAGGACCTGGGACAGAGTGTGTTATAGGTGTTCCGCTCTAGCAGGACTGTGACGGACACAGATGGTTCCTCTGCACTCAGATTTGGACCAACTGCTGCTCTCCCCTGACATTCACTCCTCCCGTCACCCCCCCTCACCCCCCCTTCCCTCCAGCACTGAATTGACAAAATATACAGTTTCACTTTATTTTGAGAGTTCCAATTTCCTTCTGTAGATGTTATATAAAGAGCAAATACAACAGACTGTCTGTTTATAAGCAATGGCTTGTTAAGGTTAGGGTTAGGTTTAGAAGACATTTTAGGGTAAGGGTTAAGGTTACGGTTAGTATTAAGGTTAGGGTTTTTAGATAGTTAAAATGTTACTGATAGTAAGTAAATAATCTGTAGAGCACAAATGTACTTACTATTAATAGGTTGTGTGGTTGTCCCATCTAGCTGTCTTGAGATGAATGTACCTTTCTGGATAAGAGCTTCTGCTAAATGAATAAAATGTATGCGTAAAATGAAGATGTACATAAAGATCAATGGCACACTTACTGTACATACACACTCGTTAACTCAGTCGTTGTCAATAGTTGTCTGAGGATACGGTGGACTGCAGTGTCACAGAGCTGAGTGTAAAACTACATTTAGATTATTCTATAGGCCAGCAGAGACATAATGCACTGTAAATATGGTTTGGAATGATAATTTACTTAGCAAAGGATTCACACATGGTGCTCTTGTCAGGCGATATCCTGGCCCATATACCATGGTGACATGGGACATGATGAGTGTATTGCTTTTCTCTCTCCAGCTAGCCACAACAGAGCCATGCAGATAGCGTATCATTAAGGCATTCCAAATGCATGAACTACATTCACATAGCTTCCCGCTATCTATTTCATAAGAGAATCTAGGCTAAAAACCTTTGTTTTCTTCAGCCTTTTATTAAAGTTTTAGCTATTTTAAATGTGATGTTTTTATTTGTATGCTTTGTCTTATATGCTAAATTTATTTTAGTTATTTCTATTATTCCTATCATTTTTTGTAATGTAAAGAATTTTGAATTGCACTGTGATTCAAATGTGCTATACAAATAAACTTGCCTTTTACCTGAAGAAAAGTGAAATGCTGTAACCAGAAAAGAATGTCTTTCTTTGGCTATAAATTGTTGACAGGTGATTCTACATTACTGAATGCCTGCTGCTTTGTGTGGCTAGCAGCCTCTCCAAAATATATACTGTAGTATACTGTCTATCTTACAGCCGCAACTGAGCCAGTGGATAAAAAACATTCAAGTTTAAGTTCCAGGGTGGGGTTTAGATTGATATTACTGTACACTGAGAGAAATGCATTCTGGGAACTGTACAAAAAGTATCAGTGCACTTTATGGCAGGGCATGGGAGCTTTGCAAAAAATAAATCACAGGACACAAACCATAGGTGACTACATTGCATTTAATGTGAGGAGATTAGTATCACAATATTGAACAATGAGAACAAGTACACGGCACGTAAGTGACTACAGTTCATCTCTTTCAAATGAGGAGGAACATTAGCATCACAAAATTGACAGGTATTGACACACTGAGAATGCATCGTAGACATTTAAGTGAATACATTGCAAATAGTTACCCAAGACACGCAAGCCATAGACTATTCTCTAGAATGCGGCTTTGCATGAACTTTGGTACCAATGCCTTGAGTCTGTAACCAACAGGATCCTACAGAGCTTCTAGCCCTAGGACATAAGACTGATAAAAAGACTGATTATACATCTGATTTCAATTAGCTCATAACTTTCTAAAAAAAATGAAACATAGGCTAAACCATGTATTTGACCCGGACGAACTATAACAAAGGCATGTGAAAAGTAAACGTTACCTGTCGGATCCCGTGGGTGATTTGGATCGGAAGCTCAGGGATACAGGTCGGCTCGGATAGGCCTATAGGCCACATATCAGATCCAAAAAAGACCTCAAAGATGAGGCTAACATATTGGCTTCCACAATGATTTTTGAAATTATAGTTATTCAGTGGATTGTGACATCTGACAAGTGTTAAGCATTGGTGATGAAAGAGTTTCCATTCCGACTTCACAGCGGCCTAAAGCTTTGTGATTCACTGATTGAATGAATCTTCTAGAGAAGTGATACAGTACACCCAGTTAACTGAAAATATTCATTCAAAAAGAACGATTCGTTCATGATTCGCACATCACTAGTTGTGACAGTTCGCTACCTAGCTTCTTACCTTGGGTTGTCGCTCAGACGATGGCTACCTTCTTTGACTGTATATCACTGTGAAAGCCACTGACAGTTCAACACAAACGGGCGCATACACAGACACAGCCAGTTACTTTTCTCTGAACTCACCAGCAAATTTGATACTCAGAACGTTGTTGCTCTGCACTGATGCCCGTGCGAAAGTAAACTGCGCGCGATGGAAAATGCGCTAAGTAAAAGTAAAGTAAAATGCGCTAAGCTTGGTAAAAAAAAAAATCGTATGTCATAAAAATATTCTGTCTGTTGCAGCGCATCATAACAGCGCCGCTCTCTGCTGCTCTGATTACAATAAGAGGGAAACATCTGGTACAAACATTTACCCGCCTGTGTGGCGGATATCCTTCAGAGATTTACTCAGCTAACATAACATCTACCCGCATTTGGCGCTTGGCGGATGTTATTTCGGACCCTGGTTGTCACCAGCCCGTTTGGCCGCAATACACGCAACATGTTGCAGGGATTTAAGA
Source organism: Esox masquinongy (assembly GCA_016801175.1). Classification (NCBI taxonomy): domain Eukaryota; kingdom Metazoa; phylum Chordata; class Actinopteri; order Esociformes; family Esocidae; genus Esox; species Esox masquinongy. The sequence goes on from JACXGI010015127.1 coordinate 9,200, forward strand.
ACAGGTTTTCGGCAGTTGTTCGTTCTCTTAATTAACTACCCTGCCTTAACGGCTTTCGTCGGGAACGCACAACATGAACGGCAGTACGTGTCCCTTGCCATTATCGTTTCCTATCAATGGAACCTGTTCTTTCCACGAAAACAAAAATGATCTCAACTGTTTTGCCTCGTACAACATCATATTTGTGTCCTGCTCTAGAATGCACTATGAACTATGATTGGTCAAAACAGACGAGCCGCCGAATATTAGGGTGGCTTGGATAGAATTACGCCCCCCCCGTAATTCTATACCAAACCACCAAATGACGGCAAATTTTATTTCCACACATTCCTTGGTTGCCACTATTCCTGTTCATCTAGAAAATGTTGTTGAATCATTTCAACTGAGCAAGTAATTCCAGAAAAACGATTCTGACCTAAGCTGATCTTATTTTTTGTAATTTAGAAAACATTATCATGTGATGTGATGAAATTAGACCTCTAAATGGATTTTTGATATGTCAGTAGGAATTCAGGCCTTAGGCTAAGTAATCTACTTGTTCAGAGAAATAAATGATAATACTATTTTATAGCAATCCTGTTTATTGTGGGGATCATGTTTCGGCCTAAATGCCCTCTGTCCTTTGGGGCAAAATGCCCCGGGGGGTATTCTACTCCTGAGAATATATTGATAAAATATAACAAAATTATAACAAAAACATTTGCTAAAATTTAACAAAAGGTCAAGATATAACCTAGTATAAGTAGTTTTTAGTTTAATAGCTAGTTAACTGAGCATATATTAACATCCAATATAATAGGCCTATCAATTGGCACTGAAATTTAATGAATTGCTCAATATTATTGATTTAATGTTTTTAACTTAACACTTTCACACGGTTAACAAAACGTATTTAAAAATAGTCATCAAAAGTTATTTTAAATTGTAATAAATGTTATACATAGCTTTTTGCCTTTGCATATTGGAATGTGCAATATCACCGTTAAAATTGGTTTGTTAACTCACTTAAATACTGCCATTAAGATTGAATTATTTTCAATGATATAGATTACATTGATAGAATGATTTTAACACATAAAGATGGAATAAATCTTAATTTGGTGTAAAAAGACCCCAGGGGGCATTTTAACCCATAAGGAGGGGCATTTTGCCCCGATAGTGGGGTACATTTGACTAAGTTGCAATAAAATAGAAACATTCTGCCCAATATTTTTTTTCTAAATGTATTTGTCTGACAATAGTCAATATGTTCATATAAAAATCTGACCAATAATTGCTTTTTTGAGTCAGAAAATACTGATTTCCCTTAAGGGGGGCTTTTTCCCCCAAGTTCCCTATTGGTCAAAAAGACCACACCGGTACTCTACCACACCGAGGGGGGAGAAGAAGCGCCACAGATGCATTTTAATGTGAGAACAAGCGAAAATCGAAGTGGGAAGAGTGACAAAGATGACAAGCAAACATTTTAATACGATACTATGAATTTAAATGGGGAAATTGAGCACTGGCCCAGTCACTGTCTTTGTCTACTGGCCTGATGTTAGGTCTTACTGGCCCCGGGCCAGCCAGTGGGCCATCGTTAATGTTGAACCCTGAATCTCTATAACATCAACAAAATGTGATGTGTGGTCATATGTGATTAAATAATTTAGCTAAATAGTGTTCAGAATATCATTCTCAGGACTACTGCAGTCTCGGGAGGTGCGGATGGTGTCTTTGGAATGTATTTATGATGAACTATGAAGTCGAATGGGGTTTCTATGGGTAGTTGCAACGTGGCTAAATAATGTTACTTGTTATTACAAATTTTGATAATGCACATTTTGTCAGTTATGTATTGTACGCTTGTATTTTTTACGCTGCTATATTATTGTGCCCGGGGGTGTAGGGTGTCTAACATTTCTTGTGTTCTGTTCCGTTTTAACTTAGGAGGACTTGAGCCCTTGGACCACACCTCAGAACTACCAGGCCCGAGGAACTCATAGCTGTCCCTGTCCAAAGTCCTCTTGGTTGTGTTGCAAATCAAGATACCTTACAGTTTCGGCTGCCACTCCACTCACCCCACCTGATTGTCCCTGTCCTTGTCCACCTGATTATGCCACTGACTTAGATTGTTTTATTGACTCTGGACACAGCCCACATGCATTTATTAATTATTAAAAAAAAATCTCTTTTAAAATGTTCACCCGGCACAGTCCGAAGACAACTGGCCACCCCTCAGAGCCTGGTTCCTCTCTAGGTTTATTCATAAGTTTTGATCCTATTAGGGAGGTTTTCCTTGTCACTGTGCATCAACCCCATTGTTGATTGCTCTTTAGGGTTTCAGGCTGGGTGTTTCGTAAAAGCCCTTTGTGACAACTGCTGATGTAAAAAGCGCTTTATAAAATACATTTGATTGATTGATTATGTCTTACACCCTACACCACTTTCTATAACTTTGTTGAACAGGTACGCCAAATACAATCAAATGCTTTTTGGATGTCAATAATATTCAATCAATGTTTCAGTCTCATTTTGGAGGAGAATGCTTTGGAGGAGAGACATTTTTATAATTTACTCACTATCATTTTCCAGTAATTATATAATGGATATTCTTCAGTAATTTGTAATGGACACATATAATGTAAATATGTTTAAATTAGAAGATTACTGATAGATATTAGTTAGTCTATTCCCCCGCATCTTTCTCCTACTCTGCCCTTCTTTTTCTTTACTCCTGCTCTTGCCATGTCACTTTCCTTTCTCTCCCTCATTTGCATGAGTGGATGGTTGCCAATTGCCAAAGCAAAGCAATGTACAGTATATGAAGTATTACTGAAATTATCATATGGTGTCATACTGTATGTCATTGTATTTGCAGGCAGTACTTCATTTAAACAGCTTATTTTATTCGTTACTATTGTTACTGAAATGTTTAGTAAAATATTGTAAAATATTGTACTGTAGGGATCTGTAGATTTAGTTTCATAAAGCTGGCCTAGGAGAAACATAATTATTTTGAGCCATGATATATCTCATCTTTCTCTCTATCCCTCTCTTGATTTAGCTGTCTCTTACTCAGAGCAGATGAGCATCCCTTTTCCTCAGTCTCATTGATGCTCCGCTATTTGGGGCAGGCATTGCCCTAAACACTCCACTAATGAGCAAAGATGTCACAGGCTATTGCCTAGATACCCAATTAGCTCGGCTTATTTCCTAACCAGGAAGTCAACCTATTCGACACTGGAAGAATCCTAGATAGACAACAGACATACACACTGTTCTTTTCTAAGAACTGGAGAAGAACATAAAAGATGTATGATCATTATATACTAAACTCTTGTATTAAACTGCCTGTTACACTGACAGCCAATGTAGCAGGAAACAAATCTTCCCAGTAGGATACAATCATCCAGGATCTAGATGAGTAGAGGTTCACCAGCAACGCCAGATCCATCAATGTGACCCCCCGTGGGGAAAGATGAGGGTTATGTAGTGCAGCTGTTGTGCTAGCAGAGTGTCCAGGGTTCAGTGCTAGTCTAACCTCATATTTCTCCCTGACTGTTTTCCTGGCCCCTTGCCACTGCCTCTGCAGGCACCCTGCACTGCATTTCTTTGTCTCCTCCGCTGAACTGAAAGCGCTCTCTCTCTCTCTCTCTCTCTCTCTCTCTCTCACTCTCTCTCTCTCTCTCTCTCTCACTCGTGCGGTGCTGAAGAAAGAGACAAAGAAAGGGCTCCTAATTTGTGTCGCACAAGGACAACGTAACCTACACAGATTAGACACAGTACCTCACAACCAAACTGTTAAAATGTTCCTCATAATGCAGTCACTTCTAGTCAGTGATGCAGTCCTACACACACGTGAACAAACAGTCCTACACACACGTGAACAAACGGTCCTACACACACGTGAACAAACAGTCCTACACACACGTGAACAAACAGTCCTACACACACGTGAACAAACAGTCTTAAACACACGTGAACAAACAGTCCTACACAGATGTGAACAAACAATCCTACACACACGTGAACAAACAGTCCTAAACACACGTGAACAAACAGTCCTAAACACACGTGAACAAACAGTCCTACACACACGTGAACAGACAGTCCTACACACATGTGAACAAACAGTCCTACACACACATGAACAAACAGTCCCACACACATGTGAACAAACAGTCCCACACACGTGAACAAACAGTCCTACACACACGTGAACAAACAGTCCTACACACACACACATACAAGCAGTCCTACACACACGTGAACAAACCGTCCTACACACGTGAACAAACAGTCCTACACACACACGTACAAACCGTCCTACACACACATGAACAAACAGTCCTACACACGCACGTACAAACAGTCCTACACACGCGTACAAACAGTCATACACACACGTGAACAAACAGTCCTACACACACGTGAACAAACAGTCCTACACATGTTCACAATAACGCAGAAGAGATACATTATTGCAATATAAGAATTATTATTTTTCCTCTATTTCCTTGTGCTGTTTTTATTTCGTTTACATTTGATATGGCACCTTGGAAAGCACCAGAACTGCATTAGAACGCACATAAATGAGATCATGCCTGCCTATTGATGTTTCCTCAAACACAATTAATTCCGATTTATAGCATTACTCGCTCAAAGACCTGAGGTAATCTCATTGGGGAAGTCATAAATTATAGTGTCCCGCTAAAAGCAGTCCCAGAGATTTAATAGGCTTCTTTATCTACAAATGATTTTATTACCTTTAGATTCTGAGCTGCTTTTCAATTATTGATAAAATGATTTGTTTTTGAGGCAGGCTCCTGACCCAGGTGTGAAAAAAAAATTGAAAATGTGAAATGGCAAAATTGATCAGAATCCAGACTGGCGCTATCAGAGATGCAGTGGGCATGTTTTTCATCTTCTTAAAAGTGCACACACAGCTAAGGCGGCTGTAAGGGGCAAACCAGCTTTCAAAATAGAAGTTTCAAGAAGTGCTTCAAAGTTTCATGAAGAGCTGCTAAACATTTCAAATACCTGCAAAGTTTCATAAACTATATGCAAAGTTCCTTACCATGCTGCAAAGTTCAGTAGAAAGCTGTGGTAGAAAGTTCCCTCCCCCAAAAAAATTGGAGTTGGCTACTCCATACATCACCAAAGAAGACAAAATAGATAATAAGCGATGCCACCATTCAACACTATGCAATAAGACCAACAAGTCATAAGTTGATCTGGTTCTAATTTGCTCAAATAGAATTTGCTCAGATTAGAGTATCTGTTATCAAAAACGGGGACCACAACACTCTTTTCAGTAGAAAAATGTAAATACAACATTATTGTCCATTTGTTAAAATGTAATTGCTTTTGTGTGTTCTTCCTTTCTTAACCCCCTGAAATACACATTTACCCAGGCTCAGCAGCAGTACACCACTGAATGGAGAGCAATTGTCAGGGGTTAACTGCCTTCTTTAAAGGCACAACCCTAGGGGATGGTACAATGAGATTAGAGGCCAAAGGGCACTGCTTGATTTTAGGTGTTGGAAAAAGCCCATTTCCATTCTAACCAACAGAACACATACCTACACACACATCACTGTTGCTAATATTATCACATTACCTTTACCTGCTGAAAAAACTACATTCATAATTTCCTGTTATAACGCTACTGATTACTGATAAAACCAAATGAACATTTCATCTTTAGAATGTAGAATTGGGTAAGATGTACTGTATTGTCAAGATCTTATTGACAGTTATGTCATCAATTCTACCACCTAGCCTGAAATATGCGTTAGGGACGAAGTGAAGGTTTCTGTCATAAACGGTAGATCATTTTCCACAGCTTTTCATTAGGAAACGGACATTGAGGAGAACAATCTTTGCCCCTGTTGGGAGCAATTTTTTTTTTCCCCATAAAATTCATCTTCTACTTGAGAAGAACCTACTGAAATAGAAAACTCCAAATGTCAAGTAGTCCATTATGCATTTGTACAATTCGATTTTTCTACACCTTGTGAGCAGGCTGCCGAATTATTATGTCAACTGAAGTTGCATGTGGGCTAGTGGATCCTTTTTAAAGGTAAAATAATTTCTGAACCACTTGAAGTCACAATTATTTCACAGGATCATCTACAAATGAAAAAAGTCCAGACCACGAAAAAGGCTGTCACACTAAATTTAGCCCAAGAAGTGACTGAAAGGTGATGAAAGAAATATTTAAGAACTCGTGGGTAACATCGAGGGATGTACAGGCATGTCTTGCCACAGGTAATATTAAAGCAAAGAGCTAGGTTGTTACTGTATTTTGGTGTCTTCAGACAATGAAGAGATACTTCACTATAGAAAGGAAATTCATCTACTTTCACCCCTGTTAAACGTGACAATGTGTAATGTTAAATGACACAACAGGTTGATCACTTTAGCGGGGAACCTTACATCTAAGATGATGATGGCTTTGTTTTACTTTAAATCATTTTGCAGTAAAAATGTTAAAACTGACTTTCTCACTGTTAAAAAAGTTATAATGCAAATTGTGTTAAAAGACACACAATTGGTTATGTTAGGTTAAAGCAGGGGTTTGGTGGTGAATACAGATTAAAAGGACACAGTAGTGATTGGCATTTCAGTTGGCTTTGATTTATTAACCAAGTTATCAGGAAAGTTTTGCTTGTATTTTCGTTTTCACTCAGAACAACCTCATTCTGAATCCTATAGAAAATCTCAGCATAAACCTCCTGGTCACACTGTGCTCCAGCAAAGTTAGCTGAGATTGTCAGTTGAGTGCTCCCACAAAGGGAGGAAGGGAGGAAAGGAGAGTGAAGATAGAAGGATATAAATAAAAAGTATGTAATGACCCAATCAGAACATATGAGGTTGACTTATTCAATTTCTTTGTAATTAACTCTTTACAGCTTCAAAAGGCTAAAATGTTGATCTTTTGTCTCTCTTTAAATCTGTGAAAAGTTGTACACCCCACCTCCCATTTTTATTTCCAGCAAAGATCTGTTCTGAGAAAATTACATCCCCTCAGACAACTTAATACCTATTGATAACAGAGGAGAGATTAGCCTCTGGCACAAGCAGAGGAAGAGTGTGAGAGTTAGAACTCTGTACATCTTTCCCTAGCATGTTCAGTTTGAACTGAGCTGAGAGGGTCACTTCCTGCTTCACAACAACCTTCAGGAGCCTACCATATAGAATGTGAACTGTATGCACAGTATGCAGTAGAATTAATGTGTCTTCCTTTCTCAATCTCTCTTTCTGACAGTCAACAAACATGATCTTAGCTGCTCTTTCAGTGCTTTCTTGAAACAGGGAAGCTAAAACAGAAGGATTTGTGTAAAAAAAAAGATTACAGTACAGCACACCACCGCAGGTGCATTTACTTTGAAGTGCGACAGTCCCAACACTGATTCTGCATTGTGCCACTCAACAATGTCTCTGGGGAATGGGAGTAAATCCCAATGTCCTGGAATATCACATATCCATGTATGAGAACTGACTTTTCCATACATTTCGCTTCTTGGGTTTCTTGGTGTTTTACTTTATTTTTTCTCTCACTGCATACAATATTCACACATTGTCCTGTGCTTTTCTCCTGCAAGACTACTTCAAACGGAAAACTGTCATTACTGCAATGGGTGCATAAATATTGCATCACTAGTGTACGGCAACACACGCTGTCCCATCTGGATAGTAAGCTGCCTCGACAGCTCCATCAAATATTTACATAGCTTACTCTGCTGTGTGTGTCCTGGCTCCTTGTTAAATATGGGAGCATGGAAAGGGGAGATGGTTGATCTACATCGGATAGGCAGATGAGACAATACATTCCACAATCACACCTGGATCCTTATGGAAATAAAAACAACCAAGAGTGTGAGGAAGATAAATGATGGAAGATAATACAAGAGTTAAGATTGACAAAAGAGGAAGTACAAACAATAAATTTGAGATTCTGGAGGAGGAGGAGTATTGATGACGATTAGGGTATGGATGATAAGGAGGAATATGAATGATGAGGAGGAGTGTAGATGAGGAGTATGGATAATGATAAGAAATAGTATGAATGTGCAGGAGGTTGATTATGGATGAGCAAAAGTAGGAATGGAGAAAAAGAGTATTGATGAGGAAGAATTGATGATGAGTATGGAGGATGAGGAGCATGTTGATGAGAATTAGGAGTATGGATGATGAGTATGGAGGATGAGGAGCATGTTGATGAGAATTAGGAGTATGGATGATGACTATGGAGGATGAGGAGCATGTTGATGAGAATTAGGAGTATGGATAATGAGTATGGAGGATGAGGAGTATGTAGATGAGAATTAGGAGTATGGATAATGAGTATGGAGGATGAGGAGTATGTAGATGAGAATTAGGAGTATGGATAATGAGTATGGAGGATGAGGAGTATGTAGATGAGAATTAGGAGTATGGATAATGAGTATGGAGGATGAGGAGTATGT
>JACXGI010015128.1:0-17897 GCA_016801175.1 Esox masquinongy
CCCCCCCCCCCCCCCCCCCCCCAAGCCCTCTGTGGGACCCCTGGGCTAATATTGCAATAAAAAAGTATTATCCACAACAGTCAGGAAATAACACCTGAAATTTTATTACCCATGGCTTCTCAGACAGATCTGAGAAAACATAAAAGGGAGGATATAGAAAATGTAGTTTGTGCTTTAAGGACAATATAGGATACGTTTAACTGTAGTTTTAAACTGTATACATTTTGTTTGGTTGGTTTTACACTTTGTTTAACAAAAAAAGCTTTCATGCCCCCACAAACAGTACCAGTAAAAAGTTTGGACACACCCACTCATTCAAGGGTATTACTTTATTTTTTACCATTTTCCACACTGCAGAATAATAGTGAAGACATCAAACCTATGAAATAGCACATTGAATCATATAGCAACCAAAAAAGTGGCAAACATATCAAAATAGCCTACATTTCATTTTGGGAAGGCAAAGTAACCATCCTTTGCCTTGATGACAGCTTTGCATTCTGTCAATCAGCTTCATGACGTAGACGGGAATGCATTTCAGTTAATAGGGGTGCCGTGTTAAAAGTTAATATGTAGAATTTAATTCCTTCTTAATGCGCATGAGGCAGTCAAGGTGTGTTGTGACAAGGTAGGGTTGGTTTACAGAAGACCACTATTATGTCTGTACTCTAGTAGTTCAAGTTCAAATGGTTTATTTGTCATTTGCAATAACAAGTTACGGCAATGAAATGCTTGGTTTTCCTGAAAGTCCATATGATGATAAGACCAGCTCAAATAAGTAAAGAGAAATTATAGTCCATCATTACTTTAAGACATGAGGAACAGTCCGTATGGACTAGTACAGTTGTAGAATCCATCAAATTATATGATAAAACTGTTTCTCACAAGGACCGCCACAGGAAAGGAAGACCCAGAGTTACCTCTGCAGCAGACGATAAGTTCATTAGAGTAACCAGCCTCAGAAGTTGGCAATTAACTCCAACTCAGTTTGCAGCCTAAATAAATGCTTCACAGAGTTCAAGTAACCGACAAATCTCAACACCAACTGTTGAGAAGAGACTGTGTGAATCACAAACCAGTATTGAAGGACACCAATAACAAGACAGCTGCTCTGGCCAAGAAACACAAGAAACTGACATTAGACAGGTGGAAATCAGTCCACTGAGCTGATGAGTCCAAAATTGAGATTTTATGTTCCTCAGCCATGTCTTTGTGAAAAGCAAAGTGGGCAAACGGATGATCTCCACATGTGGTTCCCACCGTGAAGGAGGTGGCGTGAGGGTGCTTTGCTGGTGACATGGTGTGTGATTTATTATGAATTCAAAGCAAACTCAACCAGCTTGGCTACCACGGCATTCTGCCGCGATAAACCATCCAATCCAGTTTGCCCTTAGTGGGATTATAATTTGTTTTTTAACAGGACATGGACCCAAAACACACCTCCAGGCTATGTAAGGGCAATTTGACCAAGGAGAGAGATGGTGCAGATGACCTGGCCTCCACAATCCCCCAACCTCAACCCAATTGAGATGGTTTGGGACAAGTTGGACCGCAGAATGAAGGAAAAGCAGTGAACAAGTGCCCAGCGTATGTGGAAACTCCTTCAAAATTGAAGAAAAGCATTCAGGAAGCTGGTTAAGAGAATGCCACGAGTGTGCAAAGCTGTCATTAAGGCCAAGGGCGGCTACTTTGAAGAATTTAAATATAGGCTAAATGTATTTTGATATGTTTATCAATTTTTTGGGTTCCTTGTGTTATTTCAAAGTTTTGATGTCTTCACTATTATTCTACAATGTCAAAAAATACTACAAATAAAGAATTACCCTTGAATGAGTAGTTGGGTCCAAACTTATGACTGGGCAAAAACACTAAGCGCTGGTTTCGCAGACACGGATGAAACCTAGTCCAGGACTAAAAAATCTAGTTAAATAGAAAACTCCACTAAGCTTGTTTTTTTTAGTTTTAGACTAGGCTAATTTGGGCTTTTAAAACTGACTACAAAATATTAACATACAAAACCATGATGGCATCCTAGTTGGTCCCCAACTCTGGTCCTCGAGTACCCCCAACAGTCCAGATTTTCATTGTAGCCACTGGCTTATAGGATGGTCTAAATGTATTCCCTCACTACTGTAGGTTGCCCTGGTTAAGACAATCAAGAAATTACTTTTTTTTAAATATAATAAAACTACTATGCAAGTAAGGTTTTTATTAAGATCTAAATTGACACAAATAAATAACAACAGCAAGCCTATTGCCAGAGAAAAGACTAATACTGAGTATTTAGCTCCTGTAATGAAGCGGTCTACATCCTTTTTAAACATTTGCAAAAAACAATACACAGAAGAATAGCACACTAAACCCCATGTGAGAAATACCATGTGACCCGGTGGAAAATCTTCACACAAAGCTTAGAAATTAAGGGAATATAACGACTGACAAACTAGGATGGGTGGCTGATATTATTAGGATTGTGCCGTTGGCTTCTCCAGCGGTTCTCAAATCCCAGTCCACGGACCACTGCCGGTCATAGGAGGAATGCTTGTTGGTCCATGACATAGCGCTTATGGAAAGTCCCATTGATTGCACTGACAATTTCTTCATTGACAACGTTTTTCCTCCTCCCCTTCCCTTACTGAACGGGACTGGAACAGTATAAGCTAGTCCATACTGAAAATTAGCAAGTTTAGGGAGGGAGATAGCACTGCGAGTATGAGGCAACTACTAGTAAATACAAAAAGGTAAAAGTCATTTGTTAGCACAACAGCAAATAAATCGTACAAATGATCCCTGTAAGAATGTATTCAAAATACACAGCCAATTAACTAAACTCACAGCAAACTGGTTGGTATCTCAAACAGGAGGCAAGGGTCTGTGTTGAATAAAACAATCCTCTTTACAACCATGCCATCCAACCAAATTGCATATAGTTACTGTTATTGTTGTGCTTTGAATGTGCTTATAATAGCAGACCAAAAAGCACAATTGGCCGATACCAATTTTGTCATTTCTGTCCCCGTGTACCCTAGCATAAAATAAATCTTTCTATATTATTTCAATACGACAAAAACAATTAAACTGACAAAAAATAATAAAGTATATAATAAAATACACATTCTATGTCTGTAATTCCACATTATACAGTGCCTGGATATTCAAATGTGGTAAATAATGTGTTAGACTATCAGAAAAACTGCAACAGAGAATAAATAACAATAAAACACAACTCAAGCAAAATAATAAATATAAAAAGCACGATCGGTCAGAAATAACTGGCCATTTTAAAGCAATCATTACATTTTTTGCCTGTACTCGTCAGATACTGATTATTGGATGATAGATCGGTGCATCGCTAAGGACATGTAACCAAATATTAAACTTAAGGGCTTAATTTTGGGTAGGCAAACTCATGAGGGAAAAAATATCTATAGCACTTTTAATCCCAATGTGGCCCTCGAGTCAGAACGGTTGCCTGCCTCTGCAAAAAAGTATACAAATTAAAATGTAAACCAACTGTAAACCAATGTTTTTTAACATTCCTATTGATTCCTGCTATTTATTTTAATTCAGTTTCCCCCTCCCCATTCACATTTCAGTATAAGGAATTTTGCGTCCTCACCTCTTTTGTGGAGCCATCCTTCTCTGACTACGTTGACTTCATTCATAGTGATGGATGTGAAGGTTGTGGGGGGGAGGGGTGGGGGACGGGTAGGGTAAAGGGGGGGGGGCCTGGGAGACTGTTGGACTGTTCAGGAGGGTCTCAGTGTCAACAATGCCCCGACACCTAGATAAATCATAACGTGAGAGGAATAATACATGTGTTTGCAAGATGAAAATGTGCAGGGATTAAGTGTTTTACATTCAATATGACTTCCCAGAAAAAAATTCTATTTAGCATCTAACTTTGGCTAAAAAACAACAAAAAACAATTTGAAGCATAGCTTGTAATTTTAACGATGGAGAAATACTTTGAGTAGCAAGGCGTGATTGAACATTGAAATCTCCCAGAGGACGCCAGCACAGCAGGGAAAAGTGTTGCAATGGGTGTACAGAGAGCAAGTCAAATTGGCCAGTTATGTGCCCACTCTGTGTCTTACCTAAAACCAAACCTTTCAGAAATGAATAAAGATGGCAAACTGACAGTTAGCTAGGCTAGCTACATCATGTTTCAGGCAGACTTGAGTAACTCATGACTCAAGTTAAGACAAGCTGAAAAAAGCCACGTTCAAACTTGATGTCACGTTACCTAACAACGTTAGCCTAACTGCGTACAGTAAACAGACTTAAACTGGAGCATAAACCAAAGCCACAATTTAACTAGTTACTGCCTTGCTTATCGTGACACGGTGCAAAATTGGATGGTTGAACTGTAACTAGCTAACTGCTACATTTGAAATCCACTTAAAATAGATTGAGGCTGTGTAAATTTAAAGGGTACAGTAGAGCATGTTGCCGGATCGCGACTATTATCTAGTTAGAACAAGTAACCATGTTTTTGTTAACCAGTTCAAACGACAATGTACGTTACTACCAATGCCATGGCTAATATCATCGTCTTAGTTTGGTAACTTAGCAGCTAGCTAACCTTAACGTTAGCTAGCTTGCAAGCAATCTGTTTGGTGACTCTGTTTATCTCTGTTTAAACAAGAACCGAAAACAACAACACCTGTCACTTTCCAACCGCAACTGAAACTGAAACGTGACGCACAAGTAGATACTCTTGCAAACAACTTAGCGGTCTATCTAGCAAACAGCCTCGCTAGCTAGCAAGCTAACGTTAATATTGTAAACAAACAGAAGAATCATCTAGCACTACTCTAACCTTTGACGTACGCTAGCTTACGTTAGTTAGCTTTACTTCCCACCTTCGCGTCTTCTTTGACACACACGATTATTCCTGTCAGGACTGAATTAGCTAGTTAGCTATATTAGACTGGTCCACCCTCTAAATATCTCTAAGATCTCAGATGAGTTGTTTTCAGCAACCTAGCTGACCAGCTAAAAAGGTTAGCCTGCTTCCCCCTTTGTAGCTTGCTAGTTGAAGTTAAAATCGACGTTACCTGAGTATAGCCTGTTTTGCTGCGGTGGCGTGTTTTGGTCTGGGTGCCCCAAGTCTTCTAGTATGTATACGTTGCAAAGAAGTAGCTATTTACGATATGAATTAAAACGATGGAACCTGTAAAACATATACATGCGTATTTCAACACTGTTTTCAGTCTTAGCTGCACGTTGTTGTTTTTTCAGGTCAGTTTATTTGACAGGCTCAATCCAGTACAGGCCGTCCGAGAACGAATCCTACACAGGCTAAAAAAGGAAATGACGCAGAGGGCTAATGGGTCCACAGACTGCAGGCACATGCCAGTCTCCCTTTGTAGAACGTGAGGGTCGTATTTGAGTTCCCAAAAGCCCGTTATAGCATGGGGAGGACAATTTGAGTTTTTGAAGTGGTAAGAACTGTGTGGAACTATGGTTGTAAATCATTTAATGGTGAATGAAACTTCAATTTTACATTTTGACTTGTTTTTTTTACTTGTAAAAAAACGATTAATTTAAATAATGTTACATTTGCCATTTAAAAAAAATGAATATTGAAGATTCAGTCGAATTTGTGACTGGTATATATCGCACCAGGAGCTAGGCAATAGGCATACTGATTCATCTGCTTGTCCACCAGATGCTTGTCCACCAGATGCATCTGGGAACCCCGTTATATTTTGTGACAGCAATGTCTATTTGCTGTCACAAAATATAACATTTTGGGAAAAATGTCTATGTGGAGATGGCAATGCTTAGGGGTAACACAATATAAAGGAAAATAAACAGTTGAAAGATTTGTCTGATTTAATTAAATGTGTTTTTAGAAAAGTGGCATTTTGCATGCTGGCGGGGTAAGATGCTTCTTCCCCTGGAGTAAGTTGCCCCCCTATTCTTCCAATTGAAAATTACACCCTAGGGTTTCCCAAGTGTCCCACTTTTTTTACCTCACTTATTCATTAGCTCTATTTTTCCTTAAACTGGTATGTCTTCACTCTGAAACACTGGCGCTGCATGTTCCAGAGTCTAGTCAGATTGGTTAATTAAAAGCAGTAAAAAGGTGAAGGCGTGACGTGTTCACCATGCATTCAGTTCATTGGTCAAAAGAAGCTATGGCCTGCCAATCAGAGTCCTCATGGGTATCTCCGCTTTCAAACACTGTAAAACATACCACTGCAGATTGTGATTAACAAGTACAAATTGTTTTGTCACAAGCGGTCACAGGTCTAGTGAAAGTTTAGTGACAAAACTTGTGTGTGCGTATTTTACATTGGCAAGTGTATAGGGTTGCATGCAAGGGTGTAGAATTAGTGGATGATGGGGTTCATGACCCCCCCCCCCCAATATTACAGACAGGTCAATTTGGCAGCCTTTTTTGATTTAGTTTAGTCTTTGTCATTTTGACTAAAATATCTGAAAATTTTAGACACATTTTGACATTAGTCTAGTTATTGTCAAAATGACGAAAACAGTGAGCCGTTTTAGTCAACAAAATGCCATATGTTTTAGTCACATTTTAGTCAAATGAAAAGTATTGCCTCATTAAACTATAGTAAACATATCACTGACTTCCATGTACACAAACATACATGTATAGTCTTGTTCTACCAACGCATTTTTCTGCATGAACATTATTGGACGATTCTCTTCTTAAATTGGTGTAAGAATTCATTAATCTGCAACAGATAAAGGATAATAATTAATGCAAAAAAATTACCTGACTGTGTGAGGTTTAATTTATTCTAACAACTCTAAAACACTTGAAACTATTCAAATGCTATGTATTTATCCAATGAAATCAGTTGCAACAACGCAAACTGGTAATCAAGAAGGAAAACCTAACAAACATGTGAATATAACAACTCTCACAACATATTGTAGCTAGCTAGCAACATTATTTATCTTGTAATGGGGCTATACTCACCAATAGTAGCATTACAACAATGGGATGAGAAAGAAAAACATAGCTAAAACGTAGCTAGAAATAGAGAATTAATATCTAGAATTAAGATCTAGAAAAACATATCCATGCTTTTATCTCCAGTAGGTAGGTCTACTATAATGGCCTGTTTTCAGGTCACTAAAAAAGCCCTGAGAAATGTGCGGCTCATGCAGGATGTGCTGCTTGATTTCTAACAAAAACACATGACACCAATTCTTAGGTCTCTGCACAGGCAGAGTATCTCATAGAATTGATTGGTTTTAAGATACTGCATAGTAAGGCCCAGAACCTCACTTCCGTGACCATTCTCTGGCTAGTAAGCTTTGACGTGTGATTTGACCTCTGTTGACCTTTTATAAAAAATATAGCCCCCATGTCCCTCCCAAAAATCCCGGCAAAAATCCTGGCGCAATCTTAAAAAAATGAAGTTTTGAACCAGAGCACCTAACATGCACAAAGACACTTTTTCAGGTAAGTCAACCACAAGGATTCCGAATCTGACATCAGTTTGATGTTACGACATCATTTTGACCCAGAAATCCAAGATGGCTGCCATCCGGTAGAGCAAAAACATTACTTTTGAATGGGAACACCTAGGATTATGAATTAACACATTAATCCTAAATCTACAATGGTCACGGAATTGAGGTCCTGATTAGTGAATTGTTACTTTTTGTATGTTTTTGATTGTGAGTGTAATTTCACATCCTACACATACACTTCATTGTAACTCCGATGCAGAGGTTAAAGTAAAGTTCCCTTGTGCCTGGTAAGGGACCTCCCACAGGTGCACGCATGCACCAACACTTTATGGGCATAATCATAGAATTACATAAATAATTGGAGCATATATCTTCCAATTCCAAAAAATAGGTGGTAGGCCTACCTGTTTGACAGACACAATTATGCTGTCCATAGGAGTCGGTATAGCCAAATACTCCAATACTGTCTGATGCACTGATTAAATACCTCCCTGCCTGGGAAGGGCTTGGTGTATCTGGTTAAAACCAGGATTCGAATTGAGTTAGGATATCAGATTCCCTTTGTTAAAAAAAGGGCAAAAGGGATGTCTAACAAGCTCTAAAATGCCCACGGAAGACTTGACTCCAATGCATATGGAGACATTGATTCCCCTCTATGATATTCTGAAGCTGAGCAGTAGCCTATAATATTCGAGGAGACATTATATGATTAATAGGGATATTCTGTCCCTATTAATTTGAGATTTTCTCTTTCTGAAATTATAAGATGTTTGTTTAAACCCAGGCAGCTTTCAGGGAAGCACTTCTGTCATTGGGTTATACAGCAGACGTGTAGCCAGAAGTTAAAGCTTACATTTTTCTCCGTCTGTCACAATGGTAAGATAACTTTTGTAAGTGCCATGGATGATGCTTAGATTCATACGAATATCTATGATATAATTTTTTTCAAACAGCCAAGACACTGAGAAATGTGTGTGTGTCCCAGTGTGGCGGGCTTTGCAATGAACAGGCCAAGACACGACAGAAATAACAGGATTGTTTACTCCACATTGGGTTACATCATCCTGGCCCCCGAGGCAGAAGATGGGTTGGTCAGACACTAGATGACAGCCACTGTCCATTCCTAGTCCATTTGCCTTCAGTGTAGCAGTGGGCAGAGTATACACTGTTTCCAGTAAGTTTGAAGACGGAGTGAGGACCTTCGACCTTCTCGGGTTCGACAACTCTTTGTTGGAGTCCAAGGCTACTGTGCTTGATGCCCTTGTGGAAATAAAGGCAAATGACCAACCTTCCAGTGATCCCAAAGCAGCTTGTGGTGCCGGCTATAACAATCAGCCTGATTCTTTCCCAGGTCCAAGACAAGTAATGCATGCTTCTGCCAGCAACGCGGATAAATCCCTAAGTGGCTTGCTGTGGATTTGCGTGACAGAGCAGCTGGAATTTGGAAATGTCCTTCTCCACAATTCCGATGTCTCCAACGTCATTGCCAACATATGCAGGCAGTTTGCTGCTCTGAAGAAGAGAATAGCTGATATTTCAAACCTGGACAGGCACTTGGAATATCTGGTGGCAGTGAACATCAATGCAACACGTGTTCCAGATGAGTTCTTTTCCAACCTTGAGGAGATCCTATTGACCCAGGAAGTGATGTCTATATTTCTGTAATCTTCCATGACCAAAGAAGTAATCTTTCAGTTTTTGTGTATATTATTTTGGACATTGTCAAGTTATCTGCCATGAGTTGTGATAGTTATGCAAAGGACATCTGTCTATTTGCAGATTGATTCTACAGAGAATGCTACATCTGAGAAACTGTCTCTGATGTCTCCAACCTCAACCACGATAATGACATTAACCTAGAGGTCCTCCTGCAAGAGGTGAAGAATTAGGAGGCTGGATTTTACACATGTCCAAATTAACTGTGTATTACATAACAAACTTCTATTACAATTTAACAAATTAACTATGATTAGTTACTCTGGATGTCAGTGGGATGTTTTATGAAACAGTGACAAAACTGATTTTGTTGTTGACCTACTATACTATTTCACTGCTCCCTTTGTTATTTCAGAACACTGAGCTCAGTCCTGACCGGTGCACTGGAGGACCTGGTGAAATCAGTGGTGAGTTCTTAAGTCCGTGGAAGGAAGGACAGTGGAAGGAATCATAAAACAGACATGCATTTTTATTTGCACATGATCACTGAAAATTATTGGAATTGTCATTCATTATAATTTATAATTATTGTAGAGAATGGAGCTGGAGGTGAACAGGCTAAAAAGAAGAAAAATCCCATTAAGAAGTTCTTCAGCCGCCTCTGGAAGATCATTACGTGTTCCTCAGGAATCTCCAGAGAAGATAAATGAGACGTTTCCATGGAAGACAAATTATATGCCAAATTACCTGCCACCTACAAAGGCGATTAGATTGTTTTTTAAATGCCCCTAAAACCCATTTTTGCTAAAAAAAAAAAACAATATCTTGTATTTGCTAATTTTCATACTATACTATAGAGTTAAACTATGACTTATAACCATGCTGACATTTTTTATAAAGGAGAGTTGCTGCACAGTCCCAGACTCACATCTGTTTACAGCTCCAGGAAAGACACAACACCCTTTTCTGATTGAAAAGAAGATTGGCAAAGATTAACTTTGAAGACTACATTTTGTTCCACAAGATCAGCAGGTTTATCCAGAAGATGAGTGTGTAATACTATAGGGATCAATTGTGCTCCATTCTCTGACTGTTGGGTAGTTTTTGAAGGCCTGTTGTTGACTGTTCTTGGTTTTTGCAGGTGGGCCTGTAACATACCGAACATCCTCTGATCTTGTTTTAAATATGTATTATTACAAGCTATACAATTAATAAACTTTTAGAAATGTAGGCATAATGGATTTTATACATTGAGCATGAGAAATGTATACACTTTATAGCTACTCGAAATCAAACTGATGATTTAAAACAGAGTCAGCTTTACTGCTGAGAGTTTTACATTTTATCTCAGCTTTACGCTTCTGCTGTTGTCAGTTTGTTGGCTGGGAAGTAAAAGAACAGGAAGCACTTCATAAGTGAGTTCACCATCAGCAAGGCTGGTGTATCACATTATCTACTACTACATCTATATCTGCACTGAGTATTTCATCTACTACAATATCTAGTACTACAGTACATCTACTTTTTATTATTTACATTGTACAGACAAGGTAAAAAGCAATTAAGGAATCTACTTATGGTTGACCAAGCTACTTCTACTAGAAATTTCAAGAACAGATCACTTTGTTTATTAAAGAATGTGTAATTAAACATAATAAACACAAATTCATCCAGAGTAAGTGAACATGAGTACAATACTGGGAAATAGGTACATCGTAACATCAGTCCCTCAGTCTACTACACCTCTTAAAGGGGTCTGTTAAAAGATTTTTACTGTATCAATCAATCAAATGTATTTATAAAGCCCTTTTTACATCAGCAGTTGTCACAAAGTACTTTTACAAAACACCCAGCCTGAAACCTCAAGGAGCAAGCAACAAAAGTGTTGAAGCACAGTGGCTAGGAAAAACTCCCTAAAAGTGGCCAAAATTTAGGAAGAAACCTAGAGAGGAACCAGGCTCGGAGGGGTGACCAGTCCTCTTTTGGTTGTAAGTTGTAATAATTAATAAATGCATGTGGGCTGTGTCCAGAGTCTATAAAACCTAATCCAGGTCAGAAGCATGACCAGATGGACAAGGACAGGGACAACACAGGGAGGGGGAGGTGTCAGCACAGTGGCAGCTGGAATCGTCAGGTATCGTCTTGATCTGCAACACAACCAGGAGTACTTTGGACAGGGACAGCTACAAGTCTTTCATGCCTGGTACTCCAGGGGTGTGGGCCAAGACCTCATGTCCTCCTAAGAAAATGGAGCAGGAGACAAGAAAATAATTAGAGAGTGCATTATTTAGATTTACAAGGATTTACAGTGGAGAAGGAGAACTGACCCTACTCCCCCGGCACAATAATATAGCAGCGTAAGACCTTGGGGCTGAGACAGGGGGCTCCAGTGATACTGTGGCCCTCTCTGGGGGAGGCCCCGGACAGGGCCCAACAGACAGGAAGTCAATCCACCCACATTGCCAAGCATCAACCAAAGGGACACCAACCAACCGCAAGTAGGGACACCAACCCAAAGGGACACCAACCAACTCTGCTGGCAATACCGCAAGCCCAGTATTGTCAGCAGAGTTCACTCCAATTGCACGACGGGAGCAACGGAGATACAAAAACAAGCCAGTGACTCTGCCCCCGATTGGCATTGGAGAGAGTGCATGCCAGTGGCGATGAGAGCCCACCTGGCAAGACAGCAAGGGTGGACAGTATCAAGACTTTCTGTCACCTTAATACCCCTGGGCCAGATTACACTTAATCATAGACCATGCTGAAGAGATTAGTGTTTAGTAGACACTTCAACGTTTGCACTGAGTCTGCATTTCTAATCTTAATTGGCAGATCATTCCACAGTAGTGGAGTTCTATGAGAGAAAGCCCTGCCTTAGGCTGTTTGTTTAGAAATTCTAGGTACAATTAGAAAGCCTGCACCTTGCGATCTTAGGTTACATGTAGGTATGTATAGCTGGATCATTTCTGCAAGGTAAGTAGGAGCAATTCCACGTATTGCTTGATAGGATAACAATAAAACCTTAAAATCAGCCCAAGCCCTAACAAGCAGCCAGTGCTAGTAATGTGTCCAAATTGTTTAGTTCTAGTTAGGATTCTAGCAGCTGTGTTCAGCACTAATTGAAGTTTATTTAGGGAGTTATCAGTGTAACTGAAGAGAAGAACATTGCAGTAATCTAATCTAGAAGTAACAAAAGCATGGATTAGTTTATCTGCATCAGTTATTGATAAAGTTTCTGATTTTTGCAACGTTCCAAAGATGGAAAAAAGCAGCGCTTGAGATATATTTTATATGTTCATCAAAGGAGAGGTCAGGGTCGAGGGTAACGCCGAGGTTTCTCACAGTTCTTTGGCATACCACCATACAACCGTTGAGGTTAACTGTGAGATCTACCAACAAAACTCTATGTTTCTTGTGTCCTAAAATGAGCATTTCTGTTTTTCCTGAGTTTAAAAGCAAGAAGTTCTCCATCATCCACATCCTAATATCTGAAACTTATGCTTCCAAAGTATCTAATTTTGGGGCTTCTCCATGTTTCATCAAAACACAACAGTGTGTCATCAGCATAACAGTGAAAGTTGACATTGTGGTTCCGGATGACGTCACCGTGAGGCAGCATATCTTGTTTTAACGGTAAACATAATAATACTGTACTACTACTAGCATACACTACTGTTCAAGCTACTGGCATACACTACCGTTTGTGGTCACATAGAAATGTCTTTGTTTTCGAAAGAAAAGCAAGTTTTTTTGTCCATTAAAATAACATAAAATTGATCAGAAATACAGTGTAGACATTGTTAATCTTGTAAATGACTATTGTAGCTGGAAACAGCTGATTTCTAATGGAATATCTACATAGGCGTACAGAGGCCCATTATCAGCAACCATCAGTCCTGTGTTCCAATAGCATGTTGTGTTTGCTAATCCAGGTTTATCATTTGAAAGGCTAATTGATCATTAGAAAACCCTTTTGCAATTAGAGTTGTGCTCAAAAGTTTGCATACCCTCTGGAGAATTGATAATATATGTACCATTTGTAAAGAAAACATGAGTGAGCAGGCAGAACACGTCTTTTATTTCTTATGGGATTCACATTCAACTGTAGGTCATAACAGAATGGCACAATCATGAAACAAAACATGGCAACGAAGAAAAAAATGGACTGACAGATGTTCAAAAGTCTGCATACCCTTAGTACTTAATACTGTTTATTGCCCCCTTTAGCGTCAATGACAGCATGCAGTCTTTTGAAATAGTTGTCTATTATGCCCCGAATTCTTGCAGGTGGTATAGCTGCCCATTCGTTTTGGCAAAATGCCTCCAGGTCATGCAAAGTCTTTGGTCGTCTTGCATGAACCGCACATTTGAGATCTCCCCAGAGTGGCTCGATGATATTAAGGTCAGAAGACTGTGATGGCCACTCTAGAACCTTCACCTTTTTCTGCTGTAACCACTGGAGGGTCAACTTGGCCTTGTGCTTAGGGTCATTGTCGTGCTGGAAAGTCCAAGAGTGTCCCATGCACAGCTTTCGTGCAGGAGAATGCAAATTGTCTGCCAGTATTTTCTGATAACATGCTGCATTCTTCTTGCTATCAATTTTCACAAGATTCCCCGTGCCTTTAGAGCTCACACACCCCCAAAACATCAGTGAACCACAACGTCTTTTTCCAGAGCAGCGTGTCTTTTTCCTGAGGTTACCTGTGGGTTTTTCTTTGTATCCCAAACAATTCTTCTGGCAGTTTTGGCTGAAATCTTTCTTGGTCTGCCTGACCTTGGCTTGGTATCAAGAGATCCCCGAAATTTACACTTCTTAATAAGTGATTAAAGAGTATTGACTGGCATTTGCAAGGCTTTGGATATCTTTTTATATCCTTTTCCATCTTTATAAAGTTCCATTACCTTGTTACGCAGGTCTTTCGACAGTTTTTTTCTGCTCCCCCACGGCTCAGTATCTACCCTGCTCAGTGCATCCACATGAGAGCTAACAAACTCATTGACTATTTATACACAGACACTAATTGCAATTTAAAAAGCCACAGGTGTAGGAAATTCACCTTTAATTGCCATTTTCACCTGTGTGTGTCACCTTGTGTGTCTGTAAGAAGGCCAAACATTCAAGGGTATGTAAACTTTTGATCAGGGCCATTTGGGTGATTTCTGTTATCATTATGATTTAAAAAGGAGCCAAACAACTACAGTATCTCACAAAAGTGAGTACACCCCTCACATTCTTGTAAATATTGATTGATTATATCTTTTCATGTGACAACACTGAAGAAATGACACTTTGCTACAATGTAAAGTATTGAGTGTACAGCTTGTATAACAGTGTAAATTTGCTGTCCCCTCAAAATAACTCAACACACAGCCATTAATGTCTAAACAGCTGGCAACAATTTTTTCAGCACTGCCTTAACCCTCTTGGGCATGGAGTTCACCAGAGCTTCACAGATTGCCACTGGAGTCCTCTTCCACTCCTCCATGATGACATCAAGGAGCTGGGGGATGTTAGAGACCTTGCGCTCCTCCACCTTCCGTTTGAGGATGCCCCACAGATGCTCAATAGGGTTTAGGTCTGGAGACATGCTTGGCCAGTCCATCACCTTCACCCTCAGCTTCTTTAGCAAGGCAGTGGTCGTCTTGGAGGTGTGTTTGGAGTCGTTATCATGTTGAAATACTGCCCTGCAGCCCAATCTCTGAAGGGAGGGGATCATGCTCTGCTTCAGTATGTCACAGTACATGTTGGCATTCATGGTTCCCTCAATGAACTGTAGCTCCTCAGTGCCGGCAGCACTCATGAAGCCCCAGACCATGACACTCCCACCACCATGCTTGACTGTAGGTAAGACACACTTGTCTTTGTACTCCTCACCTGGTTGCCGCCACACACGCTTGACACCATCTAAACCAAATAAGTTTATCATGGTCTCATCAGACCACAGGACATGGTTCCATTAATCCATGTCCTTAGTCTGCTTGTCTTCAGCAAACTGTTTGCGGGCTTTCTTGTGCATCATCTTTAGAAGAGGCTTCCTTCTGGGACCACAGCCATGCAGACCAATTTGATGCAGTGTGCGGCGTATGGTCTGAGCACTGACAGGCTGATCCCCACCCCTTCAACCTCTGCAGCAATGCTGGCAGCACTCATACGTCTATTTCCCAAAAACAACCTCTGGATATGAGGTTGTCTTTGGTCAACTTCTTAGGTCGACCATGGCGAGGCCTGTTCTGAGTGGAACCTGTCCTGTTAAACCGCTGTATGGTCTTGGCCACCATGCTGCAGCTCAGTGTCAGGGTCTTGGCAATCTTCTTATAGCCTAGGCCATCATTATGTAGAGCAACAATTCTTTTTTTCAGATCCTCAGAGAGTTCTTTGCCATGAGGTGCCATGTTGAACTTTCAGTGACCAGTATGAGGGAGTGTGAGAGCGATAACACCAAATTTAACACACCTCCTCCCCATTCACACCTGAGACCTTGTAACACTAACGAGTCACATGACACTGGGGAGGGGAAATGGCTAATTGGGCCCAATTTGGACATTTTCACTTAGGGGTGTACTCACTTTTGTTGCCAGAGGTTTAGACATTAATGGCTGTGTGTTGAGTTATTTTGAGGGGACAGCAAATTTACACTGTTATACAAGCTGTACACTCACTACTTTACATTGTAGGAAGTGTCATTTCTTCAATGTTGTCACATGAAAAGATATAATCAAATATTTATGAAAATGTGAGGGGTGTACTCACTTTTGTGAGATACTGTATGTGATAATAAATGGCTTCATATGATCACTATCCTTAAATAATGCATGATCAGTCATATTTTCAAAATCAATGCCAAAATTACACAATTTCTGCCAGGTTATGCAAACTTATGAGCACAACTGTATGTTAGCACAGATGAAAACTGTTGTGTTGATTAAAGAAACAATAAAACAATCCTTCTTTAGACTAGTTGAGTATCTGGAGCATCAGCAATTGTGTGTTCGTTTACAGGCTCAAAATAGCCAGAAACAAAGAAATTTATTTTGAAACTCGTCATTCTATTTTTGTTCTGAGAAATTAAAGCAATTCCATACAAACAGTTGCCAAGAAACTGAAGATCTCGTACAACTTTGTGTACTACTCCCTTCACAGAACAGTGCAAACTGGCTCTAACCAGAATAGAAAGAGTAGGAGACCCTGGTGCACAACTAGGTATGAGGACAAATCCATTAACATCTCAACATCGACAGTGAAGAGGCGATTCCGGGATGCTCCGGGAACTTTTAAACAACAGTGTACATATAAGCAAAAATGCCCAGTACATCTACAAATGTTTTCAGTTCGTGTTTCATAAAATATTTTTCTCTAAAATGTATCTGTGTGCCTGACATATTCTCCATTTAAACTTTCTTGCAAGTCCGTCCATCCGTTTATATTAATTTGTAATCTCCTTATACTGGCTTTCACAGAAAGCCAGTATAACAAGATTACAAGTCAAGACAGGGTTCTACACAGTGCCCCCTTTAAAATGTTGGGTTCTGAAAATGTTGGGTGTGAGTTGTGCTTACTCTCTCATTACCACATTATTGTGGGAGAAATAGTAAATTACTAATTTTCATCTTGGGTTACTGAGATTGGGTGTGTTTAAAGATTACTGTGAAAGATGATCTCAGGGGAGTATAATTGAGTTTGATGTTTGGGGGGACTCATTTTATATTGTTATGTTGTCAATGTTATTTTTATAATACCTTTATTTCAACAAGGAGCACAGACCAATACCAAGGTCTCTTTTACAGCTGGGCCCTGCATATACATGTTTACACATACAGTTTAGGTATAATGATTAGGAAATTACACAAAACAGACAAAACAGCACAATCGAAGATAAGCAATAAACAAGTAAAATATAATACATAAAAAATAAAATATAAACAAAATGTATACCAAAAAATACAGCAGCAGATTGTTAGCATTTACACAGAGGTAATTCCCCTGACAGCACAAAAACCTGCATTACCCAAAGCAGTTACAAGCAACTCTAATCACGCTCCAGGGGCGATCCAAGTGTAATCCTGGTTTAATGAATAATAATTCTAAAGTAGTTTATTCAGAAGTGCTTTATAGGACAAACACAGGAGCACGTTTGAGGGGCAATTTATCTGATCCTGATTGGAGTGAACTGATCCCCTGTCCTCCCCTGCTCCTACGACCTTGGATGATATTACTGTCTTTTTTTCAATACCAGAAAGGACAGTAGTGGAACTGCGGGCAGTGAAATGTATGCTCACAAGAGGGCAGCAAAACCGTAAGTCATAAGCCGCTTATGATGCCATTGTCGGACTTGGTCAATGGTGACTCGTCAGTAGTAAATGTAGGGTATATTGTGTCAGAATGGTGATTGATGACCCTAGTGGGCGGGGCTTCCAGATTGATGTGACAGGTGGGCGGGACATCCGGTTTGCTGGGCGGGACTTCCGGTGTGACGTATGGACTTCCTGTATGACGTGTGTTAGGGCGGGACTTCTGGAATGACGTATGCATGTCCGGTGACTTTGTGATTTATGATTGCATTGATGTGTCCATTTCTGATGTTTTACAACGACTGATAAGCACCCCGGACGAGAGTTATAACAGGTGCGCTATGTTTGATGTTTAACAAATGGGTCTTAGGGTTCCGGAATGTTAAATTCCCAGGCAATAAATAAGTGTTGTGTCAGCGGCAAGATGTTTGGTGTTCAACAAAAGGGTGCCAGGGTCCAGCAATGCTATAACCCCCCCCCCCCCCCCCCCC